>JAQIFY010001671.1:0-13979 GCA_028533085.1 Varecia variegata | reverse complement strand
CAGCACAATCAGCCTGAGATGTGCCTGTAATCATGTTTTTGATAAAGTCCCTGTGTCCTGGGGCATCAATAATAGTCACATAATATTTGCTGGTCTCAAATTTCCACAGGGAGATATCAATGGTGATACTACGCTCATGCTCAGCTTTCAGTTTATCCAAGACCCACGCATACTTGAAGGAGCCCTTTCCCATTTCAGCGGCCTCCTTCTCAAATTTTTCAATGGTTCTTTTGTCGATCCCACCACATTTGTAGATCAGATGGCCAGTGGTGGTGGACTTGCCCGAATCTACGTGTCCGATGACGACGATGTTGATGTGAGTCTTCTCCTTCCCCATTTTGGCTTTTATGGGTGGTTTTCGCGGCACCTGTGTTCTGGCGGCAAACCCGTTGCGAAAAAGCTCTTTTGAGTTTTTTGATCATTAAAAAATGTAAAAATCATTTTAGCTAGTTTTTGTAGGATCATACAAAAACAGCCCCAGGAGAAATTTGTTCCATGGGATATAGTTTGCCAATCCCTGGCTTAGAGGCCAAAGTAGGGATTTTTGAGTCTTCAGAGCAGTTGATCTCCCTATTTTCACTTTCCTCTGAAGTCCTTCTCCAAAGTCTGTCTTTGTTTTCATCATGGGCAAGAATGTACACAAAAGTATAAACACACATGCGTGCATACACACACACACACACACCAGGAAACAACTCACTGTGGACATCGACCTTCCTAAAGCTGGAAATAAAATGACTAGAAAGCCTTGGTTTTATCATCAACAAGTCTGTCACTCCAGGCATATTTCAGGTGCTGGTTGGCTCACCTCCTATAATGCAAACATAGAAATAGGTGGCTTCTCTTCAAGTCCAGTTCACTCATCCCTGGCCTCCTACTTCACCTGCCCAGTCTCCTCCCTCTGGCCCTTCCATTCTCTGAGCCATATGTACCTGGATGCCTTTATCTGATTAATCCACTAAACACTCACTGAGGTCTTACTCTATGCCAGGTTCTGTGCCAGGCACAGGAGAGTACAACAAGTGTGAGTGCAGACATATGGGCAGGTGCACAGCAAGCACGGGGGAGGTTAACTGTGGGACGTGACATGCTGGAACGCCCGGCTCCAAAGAGGAGGCTTTGCACAAGCTGTGTGTCAGACAGAATAGGAGCTTTTTAAGTGAACTACTTGCCACTTCCCAGCTCTTCCTACTGTGCAACTTCTCTGGATCACCTGCTCTGTCCCTTTAAATCATAGGTGTCCTCTGGCCTGATTCCTGGCCACTGGCTCTGTGGTTAGCCACCCTGAAAATCCCTGTTAGTATGGTACAATGAAAAGTGACGGCTGAGGATAAGATTGTCCTGGGTTTGAAACCAACTCTGCCACTTACTATTTGTGTGACCTTGGGCAATTTACTCACCTTTCTGGATGTCAGCTTTATGATATAACACATATTACACAAAATTGTTGAAAAATGTAAAACCATGTGTATGGAGTGCCTAGCACATCTTACATATCCAACATACTACATCCCACTCATAAATAATTATCTTTCAATTGGTGTCCCCAAGAGCGAGGCCAGCCTGAATGGAGGGCTCTAACGTGGCCATTTGAACACTGGCCTCAGCCACTGGCAGATAGAGTTAGGCAGAATTCTTCCTCTCCTAAAGATTAAAGCTGCTCATGGGCCCCTAGGTGCAGGACTCAGGGACCTGAATAAGTCAAAGGATGGCCAAGATGTATGAGTTGGCTGAGTCAGTTTTGTGGGAAAGACCACACTAAATTGTACTTAGCTTTTTCACATATTTATGGAGTCATTTGGGATGGGAATATTCATGCCTCAAAAAATGAATTTTATCTAAAATATTGTCTGTTAATGGCTGAAATAAACTAACAATGGCATATGTGATGGTTAATAATTTTTAAATTTCACTTTTAACTTGTAAAATGATATAAATGAAGCCCAACCTAGGATGTTCTGAAGGTTCTCTCAGTTATCTTAAGTCCCGACTTATGCTAGTAAGTAAATTCCTCCTTAGTGGCTTCAAATATTTACGTTGCTCCTAAAAGAGCTGAAAATATTCCCAAGAAGAAATCTCTGTATTGAGGGTATTAAACATGCAGAGTGTGGTTTCTAGGTGAGGAGGAGGAAGCAAAGGCGTGAGCAGAAGGAGTTCCCAGGCTGGCTCTCTCCGTGCAGCTCTGCACGTGTGCCCCATGCAGCCTCTTCCAGGGCAAGGTCCATTTCACCCCCTGGCTCCAGGGCAGCGTCAGAGCCCATTTTCTTAGTGATCCATAACTCTAGTTGGAAATTCATCTATGTCCGTCAGTAGCAACAAATTTGAAAAACGTTTCTCCAAACTGTCACCACTGCAAAAGGATCATTATGCTGACATCCACCGCACGCCGGGCAAGAGCTCATGCTATACACAGAGGAAAGGATCCACACATCACAGGTCTCAATAAAGATCCAGCCTGAAAAGAATTTACTGAAAAGAGCAGAGCCATGGCTGTAAAATATTCCCAGGAACCCAAGTATGATGGCCCAGCTAAATCTCAGCTTTCTAAGATTCACAATCACCTTCCCAATCAGCACACTCTGAACAAAAGCTTCCTGTATCTGAAGATCTCCATCACTGGCTCTGGGAAAGCCACCCAATCCCGTATTATCTGGATTGCTCAATACACTTTCAAGTTGTCTAAGTAATGCCTCTCTGTGCCCTCACATTATAAGCGGGGCATTCAGAATGATAGGCTGGAACAACGCACAACTGTGGAGGGGAACTGAGGCTGGCACTTGTCAAGCAGCAGCTGAATCCCTCGCTAAAGCAAAGGTAAACATGAAACTGGCACTTTTAAATTAAACGCTACCAACCCACAATCAGAAGTATGTTCCAATTTCAGGCCCACTGCAGTCAAATCAAATAAAATTTGATTATTTTTTATTATGGTAAAAATACAAATAGCAAAAACTTTACATTTTAACCATTTTAAAGTATACGACTCAATGCATTAAGTATGTTCACAATATTGGGCAGCCATTGCCACTATCCAGTTCCAGAACTTTTTCATCATGCCTAAATGGAAACCTCGTACATGTTAAACAGTCACTCTCCATTCCTGCTTGTCCCCAGTCCTGGCAACCACAAACCTGTTGTGGATATTTCATATAGATAAACTCACACAATACGTGGCCTTTTGTGTTGGGCTGATTCCCCTCCACCATTGCTGTAAGTTGCCTGGTCTCATTATTCATATTACCTGCCCTCACCCTAACATCAGGGCTGTCTATGGCAACTGTGATGGTCCATTTTGTGTGTCAACTGGGCTAGGCTACAAGCCCCAGTTATTCAATCAAGCATTAATTTAGGTGTTGCCATGTAAGTATTTTGTAGATGTGATTAAAGTCCACAAGCACTTGGAAAGCCTTAAGAGCAGAATGAGGCTCTCCTGAGGATGAACAACAAGAAATTCTGCCTATGACAGCAGCTTCAGCTCATTCCCGAGAGTTCCGGTGTGCCCTTTTTGCCAGCCTGCCCCACGGATTTCACATTTGCTCAGGCAGTCTCCACAATGGTGTGAGCCCACTCCTTGGAAAAAATCTCTTAGTACATATATTCCTATTGGTTTTGCTTCTCTAGTGAGCCCTGACTGATATGAGGGGGGAAAGGGAGGCTTAAATATACATTAATAATATGCTGATTTTTCTAGTCTACTGAAGTTGGCTACTGAAAAGACAGTGATTACAGAGTTTAAAGATGTCCTGTCTTAAACTGATGTTTTAGATGGTCATTTGCCCAGATGCCCCAGGTCAGTAACTATTAATTGCCATCAAGAGGAGGAAAAAGGCCCGACTCTATCTGTATCCTGGGTTTAGACTCATACTTGCTAACCTGATAGCTGCCAATACTGCATATGACTTGTCAAAAAAAAACAAAGGTTACCTCATAGCTCTGAGACTACTTGGCTCATGGTCACGATGCTGTGAGACCCATGGAGCAAAACCATGGATGCCTGCGTTTCTTGGCCCTTTATTCTAGGCACAGGAGGAAAGGAATTCTATCTACGTAATATCACTTGTGACTTCCCTCTGAAGGAATAGCCTAGCGTGCTCTTTTCTGCTCATCTTTGCCTATGGAACCCTATTTATCCTTCAAAGCTCACCTCAAAAACTACCTGCGGAATAGCTTATCTCAAGTCCCCACATGAAACGTGAAGGTGAACTTCTACAACACCGTGTGTCTCTCTTAGACCACTCGGCACACTCTGCTCTTGATCTTCATTATCTGTGTGCTGGTGCCGTCTCCTCCCCATCAGATTGTGGGAGTGATATATTCCTTATCTTTGGGCTCCCATAATGACTAGCACGGTGCCTTTTGGGAGACTGTCAGTTGAAGTAAATTAGTCCTAGGAGTGTGGGGACAAATGGCAGCCAGAGAGTCCATCTTTAACCATCTTAGGTCAGATCTGGGTTTTTCTTTTCTTCATTGTTTGCTCTCCCACCTCCACCTGCTCTCCCTGTTCCCAAATCTGCTACCACTAAAGGAAAAATCCTTGTACTCTGTAGCTGCCATGGTCTGAATGAAACTATTCCTGGAAATGACAGATGACTCCAGGCCCACGTATCTTCCCACCCCCTTGATTATCCCTTACCATCACGTATTTCTCGAACTGGTCCTCACTTAAGTTAAGGGTTAAAGCTGTTACCCATTTCTTGGGATATATAGTCAGGGGCAGCCTGTGTTCAACACCAAGGAGTAGAGGAGACAAAAAAGAAGGCTCTATTACCTGCTCTCCTTTTTTGCCCTGAGTCTGGATTCTGTCTTTTTCTCATCACTTCCCCTGGGCTGAGCAGTGACCAACCCTGGAAACGTGACTATAAATGGCATGCAACCATGTTTTTCATGCCTTTGTTCCTTCTGTCATAAAAGCTATATCCTAATGCAATCATTTTACCAATGATCTGTTCTATAATCTTTCACACTGTCTTTGTTATTAATGTCTGCCATATTGCATATCATTATCTCTTAATTGGGTACATCTGTGTAATGTAATATATCAATAATATCAAGATGAAATTTATCTTTCTATATATTTCTTATTAAAATGAGAGTGTGTGCTGGCTTTGACTTTGCATAAAATACATTAATCCTTATGTCGGATTAATAACAGATTCAAAGATTATTTCACTAATTCATCCTGGATATGCTAGCAGAGAAAAAGGCTATGCCACTATGTAGCCTCAGGTCCAAGAAATTTCTCCTGCCACTTAAAACATGCTACAGTTATTTCTGAGGATGGATCTATGGAAGACTTTGGGGGCTGCAAGTTACAATGAAAAGGAGCTTACTATTTTATTAAAAACAATTTTAGTTTTCTAAGCTTGATTCTTCTTGCTTAGAAATTGTCGTGAGTAGAAGGCCACATCTGATGTATACTTTTATAGATATAATAAACATATAGTGAGTGCTTGAAAAACATCAACTGATAAATAACCAGATGATGAGCAATTGTTAACCCAGTCCACATGTGACTGCTAAATGCTAATTTGGTTTCAAATTACTCTGGTGGTAGCAGAGTGTCTGGCTCAGAGGAAGACAGAATTTATCTGGGCATTGCCCCATCCATAGGAAGAACCATGATGGCTCTAGTGCACCATCTTAGAAGAGAGACAGGCAATCTGGAATGCATACAACCCAAGGGCCCAGTGTAACAAAGTGAAGGAACTATGTCATGCAAGGTACAACCAGGGGAAACAGGGATGTTGATGACCAAGAAGAGAAGACGTGGAGAAAGAGAAACCCATGAGCAATAACCCAAGGCTTATTGGGATGTCCTCTCAAAGACAGATCACACACTTTATATGTGCCCATGGAAAGCAATACTATGATGAGTGAGTAGAAATTTGAGAGAGGCAGTTTTGGCCCAATGTTAGAAGAGCTTTCTAATAATCAGGCATATCCAAAATTTTATGAACAGTGTAAATTATTTTTCAGTTAAAACTTCACTTGCATAAAGTGACTATATTGCACTCTAATTATTGACAATTTAGCATCCAAATTGAGATGTGCTATCATTGTTAAATATACACAGGATTTTGAAGATAGAACAAAAAGAATATAAAATATCTCATTGATAATTTATATTGAGTATTTATGGAAATAACATTTGAGATATATTGAGTTAAAGAAGATATATTACTGAAATTAATTTCACTTTTCTCTTTTTACCTTTTTCATGTAGCTACTAGAAATTCTGAAATTGCTGATGTGAGTGGCATTATATTTCAGCTGGGCAATGCTGGTCTAGAGAGATGGTCAGGGCCCTGACCATGGACTTCATCCCCTGAATTGGAGCAGAGGGTAGCAGTATAAAAAGTTCAACTAACAAGCATATGAAGAGATGATTTTTTCAAAAAACATTAATAATTTAGAGAAATGCAAATTAAAACAATGAGATAATCACCTCACACAATCAGACTGGCCAAAATTAAGAAATTAGAAAAATGAAAAAAAGAGAAAATGAGAAAACTGAAAGTGCCAGTGGGGATGAGGGGACACGAGTGCTCCTGCACTGCTGGTGGATGCGGGGACGGCAGCAAACTGGCTCAGTGTGGTCCCAGTTAGCGTAAGTGTGCCCTGGGGTCCAGCAATTCCCAAACAATCCCACACAGACGCACCAAGGTGTGTACAAGAAGTTCGCTGCCTGGTTATTTGGCGTGGCGGAAATCTAGAGGCCATCTGGGCCTCTGTTGCTGGGACAGTGGAAAGATGAAATGAAATGGGGCGATGCAACCCTGGAGTACTGTGCTGCCAGTACCTCTGTCAGCAACGACAGACAGAGGTCCACACAGCCGTACGAATGGAGCTTCAAAACCTAGCGCTGGTGGAAACATTTTGTTAAAAAATGGATAACAAAAAGAGAAAGAAATCTATAGCAGAATAGCATTTACTGAAATTAAAAATACAGGAACACAAAAGAGAAAGATTTTCTTTACAAGAATCCATACAAACAAAAGGACACACATCAGACTTAGAATGGTCTGCCCATAGGTGAGGAAGTTGATGAGAGCGGGAAATGAGGAAATGCAGATAAAAGGGACCAACTGGAAAAAAATGTAAGAGAAGAGAGAGAGACATGGAATGGAGCCTTGCTTTTCCATTTATGAGGTAGCTGGCTCAGGACAAGTCACATAACCTTTCCGAGTTTCAGTTACGTCATGAGCAAATAACAAAATCAATACTGAAGAAGTGTTAAGAAAATTAAAGGTGCTATGTACAAAGCGCCCGGCACTACACTGGTGTATCCCAGGGTTCCTTAAGTGGAAATGGCTAATATCACTTGGAATTTATGCAGGGTCTGCTAACCCTCTGAAGCACATCCCTCCTGCCCTATTAGGCACCAATGCTCACAGCTCATTTAACTCCAGGTTAATAGGGCACTGATGAAGAAAATAAGGTGCCACAATTCAGATTTTAGGTAGTTACAGAGAATGGCCCTTTATCTTACAGGAATTACTCTCAATCTGCAAATACTTCATCCCTCCAGAATCTGCTGTCTTTATTTATACACAAATGAATAATTTATCATTGTGTCTTTCAGGAACACAGGCCCAAACCACGGCCTGAGGAAAAATAAATAAAAAAAGACTAATGTGATTCGACGACAGAATATTAAGAAGTTTTGAGAGAACTGTGATCCCTCGCATACATTACCACCCTCCCTTGGTCTCACCTGCCACCACACCATAGCAGCATGGCACACACACTCACTCCTGTTCACTGCAGTTGCCCATAAGCACAGGTAGCTTTAAAATGTGAATTTTTCCAACATTAGCTACTGCTCAATATCTTCCTCTTCCTCATGGACTGGCCCATAATGTGCTGGCTTTTTTTTTTTTTTTTTGGTAGTATAAAAGAGACAAAATGTCTGGTGGTTCCATGAACATGTCAGGGCTTTAGTGCTCCCTTACAAATACATTGCAAACTAAAATCAGTCAATTTTCACCCCTTTGGAGCCTCTGTGAGGCATCCAAAACTGCAGAGGGATAACGGCCTTTCTGTGTGGCCCTCACAGGCTCCCCACTGGAATCGGGCACCTACCCAGTGCGGCTGGACACTCACGCGACCTCAGCCGCCAACTTTCGAGTTTTTCTAGACTGTTTCTAAACAGAGTTGGGAATCCCCAACAATGACTGAAAGAGTAGCCAGGAACTCATGGTTATACCTGCCTCCTGCCCACATCCACTGGACCCAGAACTCCTGGCGGAAGACTTGGGCGTGGGACCACACGACCTGCCCTACACTGAGGGAAAAGTGCGGAGAAACCACCACCCTTGGAGAAATAGGCTTACTGTCTCTGCCTTGAGGCGGGCAATGCAAAGGCAGTATATGTAACCAAAGTGTTTGTACTCCCGTAATATTCTGAAATTAAAAAATAAATTTAAAAAAAGGCCTTTCCTTTAGACTATAAAATGCATGTGGTAAGTAGGTGAAATCTCAACAGTGCCTGCTACAGGATTTTAAAGAGTTTTCAGGGTCAGGAATTCCAATTTGCAGGGTGGCGTACGAGGATTAGGAGAAGTAGCCGTGCGCACCAAAGGAGACACGCACTATATATGAGCTGTTCAGGAGATAGGGGTGGGGCTGGAAGATATAGGCAGGCCACAGTAAGGAAGGGTAGGATGCACTGAGGCAAGACCTGCTTACATAAAGCAGAGACAGGGATTAGAGTGCTGAAAATAATAATGATACTAGCTAATATTTATGGAGTTCTTACCACATACTTGGTACTAGTCCAAGAACTTTACATGTAAAAGTACTTTATATGTAAAATGCTTAAAATGTAAATATAAAAATAGTACTTTGCATGCATTAATTCATTTTCTTTTTGCAATTAAGAGAAGGGAGTTGTGATCTAGTTGTACTAGATTTTAACAGAGAAAAGAAAGGCATGACTTGGACTTAACAGGTATAGAGACCAAGACAGGAACAGTGCAATGTTCAGGACAGGGGAGTTCCTAGGTACTGTCATAATAATCAAATCTTTCTGAATACTTGGCACATGAGAGGTTGGATTTACTCTTAGAGGGTGCCAATGTGCTAACAGTTACCATCTTGAAAATTTTAAATTTTCTCAAAGACTTGGGATTTGTTTTCTACATTTGGTCAAACCATTAACAATCAAAAATGAAATTTATAAGACTATCAAAATTTTAGATCATGCTTTAGTTTTCTTTCATCTTAATTTTCTTCTAAAAATAATGTTATCAGTCTGGCCTTACATGTAGTAACTGCTGATCTGGCAGGCTAGTCTCTGTTTATTGGAGGAAGACCATGAAAAGCAGAAATACTTTTCAAACACTACAATCCTGTAATCCCTTGAAGTCAAAGTTAAACACAGAAAGGTGCTAAGATTTGTTTTATGTTCCAAAATTTGCAAACTGAAAAAAATAATATTTATAAGAGAAGTGAAATGGGCTCTATTGACTCAAAAGAAGATGTACCAAAACTGGGAAAAAAAAGTGATATCAAACCAAAGGTGGAGATGCCTAAATATATGTGGTATGGCAATTGGGAAAAGAAGGGATTTCTTTGGAAGCCTGCCACTTCATGTGGTACTAACCATGTTAACTGGACTTCCCACTGCCTGGAATGCTCCTCTCTCACTTCCTTCTCTCAGCTCTCTTCTTAAATGGTGTCTTATCAAAGAGACCTTTTCATCAGCACTCCTATCATCATCCTTACTCTGCTCCTTCTTCTCCACAGTACTTACTGCCACCTGACAGATAGCATATTTAATTATTTGTTTGTGCCCATGTGCCCCCGGCAAAATGGAAGCTCTGTGAGAGCAGAGAATCCATCTGTTTGGTTCACTATTATACCAGCAGCCCCTAGAACAGTACCCACCACTCTGCAGGGCTCAGTTCATATTTGTGGAGTGAATGGATGAATCTCCCAGTCAGTCTCTATTCATCAATCTTGCCCTTTATCTTTCTCAGGTTAACATCAACTCATAGACTCTTGGTACCACTCCCTTTATTGCTAATGGAAGGGAGAAAACAAGACAATTGAGTGTAGTAGTCACACATCTCAACTTTGGAACCACCACACTGCCCAGGTTCGAGCCTGGCTACATTGCTTCTCTGACAGCGCTGTCCAATAGAACTTTCTGCAATGACAGAGGTGTTCTGTTCTACACTGTAGAACATGGTAGCCACTAGCCACATAGACCTATTGAGAACTGGAAGTGTGGCTAGTGTAACTGAGGAACTGAATATTTAATTTCATTTCATTTAAATTTAAGTACCTACATGTGGCTACAGGCTACTATATTGGACAGCACAATTCTAGCTGTATGATCCTGGGCAATATGTCTTAATCTTTCTGTGCCTCCATTTCCTCACCAATAAATGGGAGTAATAATAACAGCACCTCATAGTCCTGTTGTGAGGATTAAATGAGACAATGCGTAGAACACTAGAACAGTACCTGGTACAAGGTAAGCTCTCAATAAATGGTACTATTGTGGGCAAAAGGAGCTAGCTGTACAACAACATTAAATCCTTACTCAGCCATGACAATATCACTCTAACGGATAAAGAAACATAGGGAAATATAGGTATTTCCAAAAAGATTATGTCAAATATGTGATGGGTTGGAAAATAGGGTAAATGTCAGGGAACTCTAGCATAGTATCTGAACAAGTTAGAAATTTCAGTTGTCTATAAATGTCACTCTTTAATAAAATAAATAGCAGCCAGACAACCCAACGTCATTTCAAAATCAAAGACAATGAGCATCTTCTTAAATAAACCTGTGAACAATGTATCTGCACAATATCAAGAAAGGGCTCCCTGTATGTATGTCCGGGATTCATCACAGAGCATAATTCATTGCCCAACACTTTTTGCTAGCTTTTGATACCTACTTTGCAATTGCACTGAAGATTCCACACACTTTTCTTATTTCCTGGGGTTTATTTATGTGTTTTTTAGAAACTCACAACAGCAAAAAAAGTAAAACTATTATTTTATAAGAAAAAAAAGATTATGAAGTATCTCCTATGACACTCCTTTATTGTTGCCGTGGGAAACAACAAATGACATTACTAAACTTTGAAGGGGGCTTAAATTAATTTTTTATTATTTCCTATTGCCTTTTTGTTAGATGCCAAATAAAATGTTCTTTCCCTACTTATTTAGGATTTTCTTTTTCATTTATAAACTTCACGCTTTTTTTTTTTTTGTCTTCCTGAGAATTTGAACTTCAAGCCAAATTTGTGAAAAAGAAGAGGGGGAGGAGGAGGAAAGGAGGAGAAATAAAAAGGTTCTTTGGCTCCCTGATTAGACTTTACCTGCTCAGTCCTCCTCTTGCAACCACTGTATAAATGTCTAAACGGAGCAGGGATGTAGGAAGCGCACAAGGTGACTGCTGCTTCAGTCACATGCCAGTCCCATCTGTTTAGTACCTTGAACTACACTGCTTTCTGTATCTTTTTGTCTTCTTCCTTTGTCCTCTAGATCTTCCCACCTTACTCAGCTCTAAGATTTTATGGTTGTTACCTTGAAGACTGAGAACAAAAAGAATTTCTTTTGGAAAATAATCTGCTTAAAAACAAGGTTTATTCTTAAATGTGTTAGTGTTTACTTGGCTCTATAATGTTTTTCATCTTTGTGTTAAAGTCAAAAATTTCAAACCATAGGATCCACATAACTGATTTTAACAAAACATTTTTCAGTGCCAAATTTCTCTGGTCAAGGTGAGTCATTTAGAATATGTGTCATTCTATATTTATATATACAAGATATTAAAGCATAATCAAGTTTGTTTCATAGTTCATAATTTTGAAACTTGAAATAAAAATCGGACCCGTTTTCTTAGAGTTTAAGTCATACAAAAAGATAAGATCTCCCACTGTACTGACTCAGTGGGAAAAAATCATTATGTTGACCCCTTTTCTAAAAAGAGCTGAGAAATTGTCTTTACACCAGTTCCTAGGATAGGGTTTCATTTGGGCTGTAGCATCAGTTCAGGGCTTTAGAAATTAAGGCAAACTTTCAACAACAAGCATCCTTGTCACTAAATATACAATGGTGAATAAAAAAGGCACGATCTTTGTCCTTCTTATTGGAAGCCTCCAGTATGAAAGTCACCGGGAGCTGCAATCATTACTACACCCCCTGCCTGAGCCCCAATAATATCATTCTACAGATCTCCAATCCCTAACTCCAAAATAGGGTTAAAAGGGCACCTGTCCCAGGGAAATTCCATACCTTTTTCTGTTCTCCTGTCACTAAATCCCCACAAAGGCCTAGGATGGAAAGGAATGACCTCATTTAGTAAAAAATGGAGTAGCAATGAATTGACAGCACCAAAATGTGTATGATTTCTTAAAAATGGAATAAAATATGGAGGTCACCTGGAGTTTTTATAGAACAGCAACTTACCAGGTCCTTTATACTTCTTGTTCTTTCTGGGACTGTCTTTCTAGAGTGATGATGACAATGACAATGATGGTGGTGATACTAATACCTGATGTTTATGAACGTTCTCTGTGAACCAGATGAGCTAACTGAGGCACAGGTAGGCTAAGGAATTGGTCCAAGGTCATTCAGTGAGCTTGTAAATGAAATAGCCACTGCACAAGCCCAGATGTTCTGAATTCAGAGCATATATATTTATCTAGTATGGTATTATAGCTGCCTCTACATTTTTCTTCCCAGTAATGGAAAATTCTTTCCAATCTTAGGAAGAAAACTAATCATAAAGAGATCCTCAACATTAGGAAGTGTTTTAGTCTTCTTATCTCCTCCAATACACATAAGAGGCATGCAATAGGTAAGGATAAATGAATGAGTGAAAATAACAGATGGACTGAGAATCCAATTACAATACTTCTATAATTTTGTTTGGTATTTTTACACAAAAACTCAGAAATCTACTACACTATATGTCATCGGAAGTGGGGATCTTCAGTCCTTTGCTGCTAATATATGGTCTATCTTAGAAAAACATGACACTAGCTCGCTACAGGAGATTCTTGAGTTTTGAGTAGTCAGTTCAGAAACTGTAATTAGTTTGCATGCATCAATCCACTTTTATCCTAACCTGTCTCACTTTTAGCAATGGCACAAATTGGTGACTTGGTGCTTTGATGTTCAGAATTCATGTGACCATAGAACTAAGCAAAGTTATAGAATATTATCCATGGGAATTACATTTTGGGCAACATGGCAGGTCAGATGACTCAAAAAATCCAACTGGATTATCTAAAAATACTGAATAAAAATTCAAAACATTTTTAATATACATAACTGAGCTGATGGTAAAGTAAGAAATCCTTTAGAAATAAGAAAAAAGACAAAGCAAAAATCCAGAGAAATTAAATTGAGCACTAAAGCTGACGTTAAACTTGGGGGTATCAACTGATCACTTGTGGTCAAGAGTTTTTTCTCATCTTTTTCTTATCATAAACAATGATACTATTACAATAGCAATTGCTAGAATTAAGTGGGAAGGCTATTTGGGAGCAACTACATGTAACTTTGTAAAAACATTTATTACATGTACTTCATAAATGTAAGAAAACAGAATATGAAGTATTAAATATATTGAATACAGATGTAATATGATATTTGATTTGTATAAACCATACCATTAAAATACTTGTATGTATTTTAACAAGTAACTTTAACTTTCTTCCATGAACATACACTTTTGCCACTTTATGTTATGCTTGTTATGGTTGCATGCAGTTACTGATCAAAACTTAATGATGCCCTCTTCAAAAATAAAACTATAGGTAAGTGGATTTTTTCCATAAAAGTTGGTAACAGCTAAAAAATTAATAAAATTGGTAACCAAATTAAAAAGTGAGAAAAATAACAAGAGAAGAAACACCAAGAAAATAGAAGAAAGGAAATTTTTTAAAAGCAAAAATTAATGCTATAGAACAGAAGAATATAATGGGGAAGAACAAAATTAAAGTTGGTTCTTTT
>JAQIFY010001670.1:0-13981 GCA_028533085.1 Varecia variegata | reverse complement strand
CACACACACACACACGCGCGTGCACACACACGCACACGCACAAGACCCCTCCCAGGTGGCACCGGGCAGGTGGCGGGCCAGGCACACGCACTGCTCTGGAGGGCCCCGCGCCCACACGCACCTTCACGGAGTAGGCGAACGCTATGAAGCCGAGGCAGCAGCAGTTCATGAAGAGGGTGTTGAACAGGGACCAGACGACGTGGTCGGGCACGGAGGTCTCGCTGTGCACGTGGATCACGGTGGACGTGGAGGGCGCGGGGCCGTGGGGCGTCCCCAGCACGGCCACCTCGTGCTCCTCCTTGAGCACCTCGTAGTTTGGGGGCAGGCCGGTCTGCGCACGGGTGAAGAAGGGCTGGGAAGCGTGGTTCATGGTGCCGCGAGGAGACCAGCGGTGGGTCTGGATGCTCGGAGGCTGCTCAGCGGGTCCTCCCTCCACCGCAGTTTCGATTTCTCAGAGCTTTCCTTTCCTGGCGTTTAGCAAACTGGAAATCGGCCAGGGATTCAGAGGGCGGGAACACATTCCTGAGGATCAAATTACTTTAGGGAAGCGGGGGAGGAAGCCTGAGGGCTAGGGGGGCTTCCTGTGCTGGGACCCAGGGCAGGCGTGTCTCGGCTGAACGCCAGGCCACACCCACCCATGTTTTTTGTTTTTTTTTTCTTTGAGATAGAGCCTCACTCTGTTGCCCTGAGTAGGTGCCTTGCCGTCAGCCTAGCTCACAGCAACCTCACACTCCTGGGCTCAAGCGATCCTCCTGCCTCAGCCTCCGGAGTAGCTGGGACTGTAGGTGCACGCCACCACACCCAGCTAATTTTTCTATTTTTAGTAGAGACGGGGGTCTCACTCTTGCTCATGCTGGTCTCGAACTCGTGAGCTCAGGTGAACCTCCTGCCTCAGCCTCCCAGAGTGCTGGGATCACAGGCGTGAGCCACCGCGCCAGTCTCCACTCCCCGTTTGAGGCAGGGAGCTGGCAGGTGCTGCTGTGGACACCATTGCTACCTGGGTGCTGCAGCATTACCTAACTGAGTCAGGAAGTTTCAAAGTACTGTGAGCAAAACAAGTTGGAGGCAGGGCAAGTTCCAGCTGGTTAGAGTCAAGAAAGTGGAGAAAGAGGGTGTCCCCGGGTTCCAGGAAAACACCGCCCCCCATGAATATTCCTCCCTGTGCTTAGCCTAGAATTGAGCCCTCGCTTAAACCGAAGGGTGACAGGGAGCAGGGGGCCAGTCCGCTCTGCAGGGAGACCTTGTCTGCGGAGTAGACGTCTACAGTTTCTGAATAAATGTCGCTTTTGCTGCAGGCTCTCGGCTCCCGAATCCTGTCTTGTGTGAAGCTGAGGACCCCCTGGGCCTTAAGAGGCTTCCGGCGCTGGGACTCCCTTTGCGGTGTCAGTCTGCTTTGCCTGGGCGTGTCCTCAAACGTGGCTCAATAAACCTCCGTTAACTGTGACTCTGCTCTCAGTCACCTATTATCTGGGTTATCAGAGGGAGACAGGAAAAGGACTCCCACACTGGTGTTGACACCGCAAGGGGGCTCTGCTGCTGGCCGCACGGTGGGTGCTGGGACAAGAGGACCGCCCAGGAAGAAAGGACTCAGGGCAGGAGACACGTCCGCCGGGCGGGGAGTGGGGGGCTGCCTTCGTCTGCCTCCCCCCGCGGGGCCTCGGTGTCTGGAGGGGGAGTGGACAACGCACGCAGGGAGTGACATCATTGCGTGTTGGGGCGGAGGGCACGGCACGCGGTCACGCTAGCCCAGATGTCCCACGATCTAGAAACGGAGGATAAGTCCCTCCAGGGCGGGGATTTGAGTATTGTAATGAGCTCGGGGTTAATGCTGGTCCTTCCTTCAGCCTTGTGGACAGGTGGGCTGTGGGGAGCAGGTGGTGCCCTTTGTCTTCTCTGGACAAACAGGTGGTGTGAGTGTGAGGCTTTGTCGTTAGTGACCTTGTGGCTGCAAGGAGGCTCCAGCGTTTCTGGAACCCGGACGGGAGCGTCTGTGCAGCAGAAAGTCACCAGGCTCTGGAACTGCCCCTCCCCCTGCCCGGCCAGAACACCTGGAGAGGAGAATGGAATTAGGGGCCACCGCAGAGCCCCGTGGGAGTGGGGTGCCGGTCCCTGAGCACCCTCCCCTCCCTTCTTCTGGCCAGCAGGACAGGGGGACCCTGGTGGGTGACAGTGATTGGTGCAGACCCACCAAGTGGGAGCCCAGGTGCAGCTGGGGGCCCGATGTAGACAGAGGCGGCCTGGAGTGGGGGTGGGCAGCTTGCTGGCCCGTGCGGTGCCGTCCGCGCCCACCCTGCCCTCCGCTGCTGCCGGTCACGCAAGGCACATCCTGCTCCCGTGTCTGGTCAACACAGGGGTCCAGACCTGGCCATCTTGCCCCGTTCTGCATGTGTCCAAAGGGCCAGCCCAGCTCCAGCGCTCCTGTGGGTCAGCTCAGGTCTCCGTGGGCTGCACTGTGTGGCCCAGCTTCTCCTCTGCCTCCTGCCTTTGCTGCCCTACACAGATTTCCTTTTTGGAGTCTACTTTCTGGGGAATGTGGACGGGACCAGCCTCACAGGGCCTTGCGGGTCACCCCAGTGCCTGGGCTTCCCTCCGAGAGCGCTGGGCGCCCTGCAGTGCGGTGGGACGCAGGGCTGTTTCCACAGGGTCACTGCCCGCAGTGCTGAGCAGCAAGGAGACCCCCGGGAGGCGAGGGGAGGGCAGCTTGCCCTGCAAGGTGGAGCCAACGGGACTTGGCGTGGGCCACACAGGGACAAGAGCCGAGACTGGCCGAGCGCCGAGGGCCCTGCCTGCTTTGGGAAGGGGTGGGCGGATTTCTTTCCAGAGGTCTCCCGTGGGAGAGGCCAGGGCACCCCCTCCCCAGTGCAGGCTCTGGGGTTTGTGTCTGGAGCGGGGAGGGAAAGGGGGCCTGTTGGCACAAGATGCATCTCTGGCCCAGTGCTGGGTCCTCCCGAGGGACCCTCGAGCCCTAAACAGGACCCCCCACCCCCACATTTCAGGATTGGGACGGGCAGCCGCCTGCCGGGAGGGCGGAGGGGGCCAAGGCAGTTCCGCCCCAGGCCCCACCGCGCACCTTGGGGGACTCGATGCAGCCCCCAGTCGTGGTCCAGGGGGCTTCCCCCCATCCCCTGTCATGCTGTCTCCCCGGTGGTTGTCCCCTGCCTTTCGGCCACCTGCTGTGGTCTCTCTCCTGCAAGCTGCCCACAGGGGAATCTGTGTCCCCAAGGCCCCCACGCTGGCGACCAGAAGGTGACCTGGGCAGAGCCTGCACCCTGGGCTCTGGGGAGCGAGGGGCTGCGCTTCCGGCAGCTCCGGTCCTGAGGTGGGGCCCGGCCCAGGCGGGGGGCTGCCTCCCCGCAGCTGAGGCAGCACGTGCTGCCCGCCGCTTGGCCTGGAGGACGGGGCTGTGGCGGGTGGGCACCCACCGGCCGTGCCGCAGCCTTCGGTGGGGTGGGGGATGCGCTGTGCAGGGAGGGGTCTCGGCCACTGCCCCCCGCAGCCTTCCGTGGGGGCTCCCCAGGCCAGGGCGGCTGGACAGGGGGCTCTGGAGGGCGTCCGCCGCCGCCGCAGCCCCGCACAGCCTGGGGGGCGGGGCGGGGGCGGGGCCTCGCGCTCCAGGCTGTAATTTGCGATATATTTGGCGGCGGCGGCGGGAGAGCCGCGGGGCTATAAGCGGCTGCGGGAGCCCACCCTGGACGCACGAGTGGAGCAGGAAGCGACGGCGCTGGAACCCATGGACACGTCGTTCCCCCGCGAGGACCCCCAGCCTCCCACGCCCCGCAAGGCCGACGGCGCGGCCCCCACGGCGCTCACGCTGGGGGCGCCGCGACCCCCGCCTCGAGACCACTTGGTCTGGTCGGTCTTCAGCACCCTCTACCTGAACCTGTGCTGCCTGGGCTTGCTGGCGCTGGCCTACTCCGTCAAGGTGGGTGGCCCGGAGGTTCCTCACCTGGGCGGGGGCCGCGAGGCTCCTAAAGCGGGGCTGGTCCATCCACGAGAGCGCAGAGGCTGGGGGGCGGCACGCAGAGTCCCCTTGTTCAGACGGGGCCTTCACAGGCGGCTCCTGAGCACAACCCCGTGTGGCCTCGGCCTGGGAGGGGGCTAGGAGCCCGTGCACCCCAGAGCACCCCTCGCCCACAGAGGGCCCTTGCAGGCTGACCCTGGCCTGGCTGGGGCCCCAGGCATGTCGGGCCACCCCCTCCATGCAGACTTTGGGTCCAGAGGGGGCCCCCCAGGTGCCTGGGGGGGGAGGCCGGGCCCCCCGCCCCGAGGACGCTTGGAGATCGGGCCGTGGCTGCTCTGCAGGCCCGAGACCAGAAGGTGGCTGGGGACCTGGAGGCCGCCCGGCGTTTCGGCTCCAAAGCCAAGTGCTACAACATCCTGGCCGCCATGTGGACACTGGTGCCACCGCTGCTGCTCCTGGGGCTGGTGGTGACGGGCGCCCTGCACCTGGCCCGGCTGGCCAAGGACTCCGCAGCCTTCTTCAGCACCAAGTTTGATGAGGGGGACTATGACTGACAGGCTGGGTCCTGACCCTGTCCTGACCCGGGCCCGACCCCAGGACTGACCCGGGGTGCTGTCCCGAAGCTCGGCTGGCTCTCTGGAGCCTGACCCCACCCTGACCCTGGGGTCCTGCAGCCCCCAACTCTGACCCTGGGGTCCTGCAACCCCCCACCCTGACCCTGGGGTCCTGCAGCCCCCCACCCTGACCCTGGGGTCCTGCAGCCCCCCACCCTGACCCTGGGGTCCTGCAGCCCCAGCATGGGCACCGGCCTGTTCAGACCCCGGGGGGCCTCACCCTACCCTGGAGGGTCCCAGTCCCTAACTCTGCCCCCAGCCCGACTCCCTCCATTTCACAATTAAAGTGCCTGTTTCCAGAAAGTGCCTCCCGGGCCTCCCTCCTGGCTGGGGCGGGGGCGAGGGCTACCCAGGGACACTGTGGCCACGTTGCCCTGGACCCACCCCCCCACGGCTCAGCAGCCCTGTTCTGTCTGCTCAGCTGTGACTGGCTGTCCCCTCTGCCCGGCCACTGGCAGCCTGTGGCTTCTGGGGTGGAGACGCCTGAGTATTTTAGAATGAAGTTCTGGAGCCCAGGCCTTTGATCCCTGCTGCCCTGTGGTTTAGTGGCCTGTGTTCCAGGACATGTGTGGGTGTGTCCCAGTTCCACACGCGTGCCCGTGCCATCCATGCACATGTGTGTGTGTGCACGCAGGGCTTGTGTGAGTGTCGCACTCCTGTCTGGGGTTGGGCATGGGCCGCCCTCCTTCCAGCTCGCTGTGTCCCTGGTGCCCCGTAGTTCTGACAGATCTCAGACCCCAGTGGTTTCCCTCCCTCCCGGGTCGGTGAGGATGGCTGGGAAGGCAGGGCAGGGACTGTCCCCTGGGTGGGGACACATGTCATCTGTGCACACAGACAGGTCTCAGCCTCCCTCCGTCCCTCCCTGCCTCCCCCAGCCCATGACGGCACAGAGAGGCAGGCAGGGAGAAACGGGGGACCGGGTAATACTTCTGAGCCGTCTGGTGCTTGGTGCATGTCCTCAATCCACCTCGCTGTGCCCCCCACAGCGTCCCGTGCACCCGCCAGGACAGCAGAGCCTGGCAAATGGGGACCCCACGTGCGCCCTGTGTGGCTGGGGTGACGCAGCCAATGACAGGGGGTGCTAATTGTAGGGTCCTTAACTGCAAGGCAGCTCAGGCTTTGAGCACCCCGCCCAGGGTCCCTTCCCTCCCCAGGGAGCCCCTGTCTGTGACACGCCTGCGGCCAGCAGCTGGCTCGTCCGTCTCCACGGAGCCCCACGCTGCGGACGGTGTCTGCAGGCTGGGCTGGGCACTGGAGCCATGCAGGGCTGATTCCACGAGGGACCAAGGACACGGCAGAGTGCCAGCCTGTGCTCGCACCAGGATGCAGACTGTGCCCACGCCGAGTGAGGACGGGGCTTGGCAGAGCCACCCGGGGGGAAGCGTCCCCAGCAGCCTCCCCGTCCCAGGCCGGGTCTCCTGGGCAGGCTGATGGGCCCTGGCCAGCCATGGCCACAGGCAGGCGCTGAGCCACCACCGCCTCCCCAAAGGGTCACCCCACATGTGCACAGAGGGGACCACACACACACACACACACACAGGTGCACACGCAGCAAGTGCCAGGCTGCATCTGTCCTGCCAGCGCAGGGCCTCCTACCTCCCCGTCCCGATGCCTGTGCCCACGTCACCCCAGCTCTGGGCTGCAAAGGCCAACATCTGCCCCTGCCAGGCACAGCCCCCACCCCGGCCCCTTGCTGCCCAGTGACAGTGTTCGATGGGGACAGCTCTGCAGCTGAGGGACCCAGGCGAGGCCCACAGAGGCCAGGGCTCCAGTCCTCAAGGCCACGCACCCTCGGCTCAGCCGGTTGCCACTGTGGCCGTGAGCCCTGGCAGGCACCTGGCCACTGCGGCCATGGGACACATGTCACAGGTTTCCACCCCACACGGTTCCCATCAGGGCAGCCATGAGGACCGTCCCGGGCCAGCTGTGTTCTGGGGCCACACCTGCAGTGAGCGCGGCAGAGACAAGGAGACAGGCCTGGTGATCCCAGAGCCACCCGCAGACGTCTCCAACACGTCCTCCCTCCTCCCTCACAAGTCGCCCCAGACCTGCACCCGAACGGGGTCTGGGCTGGCAGCTGCTTCCTGGAGAACGTGGACAGAGTCTCCACGGAGAACAGGGAGTAAACAGGGCGGTGTCAGGACACAGGTGGCAGGTGCCACATCAGGAGACCCTCCTCCCTGCTCAGCGTGAGCGTCGGGGTCGCTGTACTTCCCGACCCCAAGGGAAAAGGGAGGGAAGGAAGCACGTCGGCTCCTCAGAGGAGGGAAGCTTTTCCCAGCACCGAACTTTAATTCCTCCGGCCGACCAGGCGCGGGGGGGTCGGTTCCCTCAGGACTCGCGGTGGCCGCGCTCTCCTCTCCTTTCTGGGAAACCACCGATCGCCACCCAGGCACTCAGGTCCAGGAGCAGAGGCTGCACAGAGCCTCTGGCCTTGGGAAGCCCACCCAGGACAAAAGGGCCAGGGCCACGGCCTGGAATCCACGCACGGTGGGCTCTGGCCCCTCCAGATGGTCAGTGGAGAGATCTGGGGTCTTGCTCTCGCACACACCTGTCCTATTTTCTGGTGACGGGCCCCACCTCCCCACTCCCCTTCCCAAAGGCTGCCACCCCACCCTCCCCGTGCCAGAGGCGGTGGAGCCCGGGATGGAGAAGATTAAGTCCCACAACGCCCTGTGAGCTCGGGGACCAGCCCTGCCTGCTCCTCAACGGCATGACCCGGAAAGTTCCTTTTTGGCAAAGCTGCAACTGAGAGTCCTGAGTAATTCTGTAGGGGCCCGAGGCCCCTTCCGGCAGGCCCTTTCCCCTGCCGTCCCCACGCAGCCCTGTGGCCTGCGGTGCCCAGGAGAGGGGACTCTGGGACGGGAGCTGAGGCGCAGGCTCAGGAAGGCGTCCTGGGGAGACCACGAGAAGGGTGCCGCGAGGAGGTGGGGTCCCGTCAGTCCACAGGGGGTCGGGGGGCTCGGGCTGGAGGCAGACGGCCTTGAACTTCAGGCCAAGCAACCTGGGCTCTCCTGTGGGCCTGTCTGCAGGCGGAGGGGGGGTGGGAGCGACAGGCCAGGAGCGGTGGGCCGGGAAGGGGTGGCCAGGGGGCGGCCCAGGGACAACTGTGGACCCAGCAGCCCTGGCTGCGCGGGGGCAGGGCTCGGGTGAGGCACTTGGCAGGGCTGGGGGCACCCAGGGTGAACTGGGGTCCTCTGGGCGCTGGGGCGGGCGTCTGTCACTCCCAGAGCGACTTTTGTATCCGGCCGGCAGAGCGGGGAAAGGAGACCTTGTTTCCTGCAGGTAGAGGGGCGGCCTGGGGGTGAGGATACACAGCAGGCTTCCTGAGGTCGCATGTCCCCGGCCTCTGGGGGGCTCTGGGGGTGGTCTCCCACCTGGCCGCAGAGGGAGCCGGGCCTGTGACGGCCAAAGCTCGGCCTCCAGTGGGGCTGCCCGGGGCCCTGGCTGGGCCACAACTTCCACTGTCACGGAGTCCTCAGAGTAGGAGAAGTTGAGCTTGTTCCCCTGGTAGGAGATGCCAGAGACGCACACTCTGGGGACCCCTGCCAGGCACGTGGGGTCAAAGGTCACTCCTGCCCTGGTGACCCTGCGGGAGGGGAGCCGCCCTCTGTCAGCCACGGGGCTCACGGGAAGCCACCGCGCTCACCGGAAACCCCTGCGCTCACCGGAAACCCCTGCGCTCACCGGAAACCCCTGCGCTCACCGGAAACCCCCGCGCTCACCGGGAGCCCCTGCGCTCACCGGAAACCCCTGCGCTCACCGGAAACCCCCGCGCTCACCGGAAACCCCCGCGCTCACCGGGAGCCCCCGCGCTCACCGGAAACCCCCGCGCTCACCGGAAACCCCCGCGCTCACCGGGAGCCCCCGCGCTCACCGGAAACCCCTGCGCTCACCGGAAACCCCTGCGCTCACCGGAAGCCACCGCGCTCACCGGAAGCCACCGCGCTCACCGGAAGCCACCGCGCTCACCGGAAGCCCCTGCGCTCACCTGAAGCCCGTGCACCCGAAGAGCACGGCCTGCAGGAAGCCCCCCATGCCCGTAAGGAAGTTCACGGTGCCAGACCCATCGGCGTTCTCCGTCCACACCTGGGGGGGGGCGAGCGGGTGGATGCCAGACCCCAGGACGCGCCCTGCCGCCAGGCCGCACCTGCGGGAGCTGAGCCTGGGCTCCCCTCCCACCTTGAAGGGCTCAGCCGCGTTGGCGAAGCTCCTGTCCAGAAGGTCCCGGGCCCGCACAGGGTCCTTCAGCTCCATCCAGCCCACCGCAAACATGCTCTGGGGGTAGAGGCCAGAGGTCAGGCTGAGGTGAGGCCCGCCGTGTGCAGAGGGGAGACTGGGGCCAGTGGGCAGGCTCCCCCCGCAGCTGCTCACCCAGGTCATGGCGGGGCCCTGGGGGGACGTCACGGCCTCGTAAACCTCCAGGTTTCTCCCGCGCACGTCGGGACTCAGGGGAAGGGGGACCGGGTACCCCAGGAGCACGACGTCCGCCTGCTTCACCTGCTCTCCTGGGGGGAGGGGCTGCTAATATGGGGGGGCCCTCGGGTGGACACAGGGTCTGGGGCAGAGAGGAAGGCTGCAGGGAGCTCAGCGTCCACTCACCAAGCTCGTACCCATCAAACTCAGGGTGGAAGTTCCGCTCCGGGTCAAAGGGCACCTTGATCTTGTCAGCCACCTCCAGCCACCGGCTGGGGACAGGCAGCCCCAGGTCCCCGGCCAGGGCAGCAGCAAAGCGCAGGCTAGGAATGGAGGGAGGGGACGCTGCAGCCCCAGCCCTGGCAGAGGGCCCCGCCGGGGCAAGGCAGGGCTGGCCTCCAGCCTGGGGTGGTCTCGGGTCTGACCTGTTCTGGGCCAGGACGTTGGTGTACACGGAGTTGTTGACGCCAGCATGGTACTCGTCGGGGGGCATGACTCCTGGGCACACAGGTCCGAAACGCTGCTCAGTGCAGAGTCTCAGGGACCTGCCCCCGACGCCAGCCTCAGCGTGGGGCAGACACCTGCGAGTCTGGGAGCCCCCCCCCCCGCCCCCGCCCGGCGCGCACCCCGCAGATGGTACTTCTCCTCCCTGGGGCTCCATTCCACGCGGCTGCACCAAAACTCCGCCACCGCGCTGACCACGTCCCAGCCGCCAGCCTCTCGGAAGAGCTGCAGGTCCTGGGACAGAGGCCAGGGCCCCAGTCACGCCGCCCAGAAAGGACGGCCGCTCCGAGCCACCAGCTTCCCAGAACTGGCCCGACAGGAAGCCACGGAGGGGTGGGCGCGGTGACCCCACCTGGGTGGAGTGGTAGTACAGCTCGAAGGCCAGCACCACCGCCCCGTTGACGTGGATCTCCTGGGTCCCGTAGACGTCCTCAGGGCAGACCTCCAGGCCGGAGCCGGCGCTCTCCCAGGCAAACTTGGCTCCCTGAGGCGGAGGGCGCAGAGCAGACTTGCCCCTGTGCTGGAGGGCAGGGGTGGCCCCAACTGCCCCATGCCCTCAGCCTGCACCCCACGGGGCTGGAGGAGGTGGGGGCACGGTGCCCTGTGGGTGCTGCTGCCGTGGTGCCCGTCCCCACCTTGGGCCAGGGCAGTAGGGGGCCCAGGGGGTGGCGGGAGCCCTGCTGCTGTTCCCTCCTCCTCTCTCAGGTGCAGGCTGGGGGTCTGCGGAGCCCCACAAGCCTTGGGTGGAGCATCCAGGACCTGTCAGCTCCCGCGGAGGGGGGGCGCAGGTGCCCAGCGCCTCACCTGGCAGCCCAGGTTGCGGGCGTTCTCCAGGGCCCCGCCTAGCGTCCGGACTCGGTACTCCAGGACGGCCCTGGCCGCTTCTGGGTGGAACATCAGGACCAGCGGGAACATCCAGAGCTCCTGAGGGCACAGCCCCTCCTCAGTCCCAAGCTGAGCGGGGCTGACACCTCTGCCCGCCCAGGGCCGCGTCCAGCCTGGCGGGGCCTCACACCCTACGGCCGAGAGCTCCGTCCTGCCTCGGGCAGGCCCTCTGCCTCCTTCCGGATCCTTCCTCTGCTGCCCACTCAGATGCGTCCGGCTCCCCCCCGCCTGCCCACCCCAGGGTCCATCTCCAGCCAACACCCCTGGAGTTCTGGCACCTCCCGCAGCTTCTGGTTGTGCCCAAGGGCTCAGGCCGGACTCCAGCACGGACAGCCCAGGGTAGGAGCCCGACCTCGAGTGAGGGACTCAGCCCCTCTGAGCTCTGCAGTGCGATGGCCACAGCGCCCACCTCGCAGATGTCATGAGGAGGATGCAGCCCTGAGCAGTCACCCTCGATGCCTCCATGCCCACCGGCCACCACGTCCCCCCACCCCATGGCCTCAGCTTTCCTGCCTCTCCTCAGGGTCCTCCCTCAGCCCCACGGATCTTTCCAGAACGTGTCACTCTCCTGATTAAAGCCTCCTTGGCCTTCGGGTAAACTCCAAGTGCTACACTGTGCTCTCTACAAAGTCCTGGTGACCTGGGCTTGCTGCCGTTCCTGCCTGAGTGAGGGTCACCCCTGCCCGCCAGGTGCCTTGCACCCTGCAGCTCTGGGCCTTTGCACCTCTGGTCCCTCACCTGGTGACTCTTCTCTACGCACCGTGTACACATCGTTCTGCTGAGATGCCACCTCCTCCAGGAAGCCTTCCCTTCTACCACAGCCCCAACCCCAGGGAGGGCAGAGGCAGTGTCCCTCCATGTCCATGTGCCACCTAGTGCTGGGTGGACCCTGCTCACCTGGTCCCAGAAGACGTGGCCCCAGTAGCATTCCCCACGGCTCCCGTTGGAGAGGCCGCCAGGGCTGAGGCCATGGCAGACGTACCCTGTGGCCTCGGGCTGAGGCAGGGCACTGAGCAGGTAGTAGAGGGAGCCGCGCAGGGCCTGGCGCAGGGGCAGGGGCCCTGCCACGTCCAGGCCACAGCCTGCCCAGAGCTGGGCCCAGGCCCGTGTGTGGCTGCTGTACAGGGCACCCCCAGCCTGCAGCTGTGTGGCCTCCGAGAGGCAGGCCCGGGCCTCGGCCTGGCTGCTGCCCACCACCGTCAGGAAGTCCCAGGTGCCGTCCTCCTCGCCTTGCCCCAGGGTCAGGGCCGGGGGCACCGGTGTCCACAGCATGTGCACCTGCTGCTGCGGCCCTCCGGGCTGCTCAGGGGTGAGGGTGTGGCCATAGAGGTACCTGCAAGAGTGCGGCCGTGCCTCAGAGAGGGGCCCCCCAACCTGGGCTCCCCAGCTGGGACCCCAGCCCCTTCCTCACCGGGCTCCCTGGAAGTCAGGACCCCGACGAAGGTCCAGGTCTGGGCTTTCTGGGGAGAAGGCCGACCGCAGCTGCACCGTGATGGGCTCGCGCCCCGGGGTCCGGCGAGCGATGGACACGCTGAAGGCCAGCACGTGGGGCAGAGTGCGGTGGGCGTAGATGCACTGGGAGGCCCAGAAGCTGGGGCCCTCCAGGGTGTGCACAAAGGAACCTGGGGAGGGTGGGAGGGGCGGCAAGACCATCGTGGAAGGTCGCAAAGCTGCCGGCCTCCCAGAGCCACAAGGCCACGCAGCACAGTGGCCGCCCTGGCGGGGGTCAAGTCCCGCTGACCTCTGGCCGCCTCTCCCCACCAGGAGGTGGACCCGCCCTCCGACCTTCAGTTCCTCTGTCTGGGAAGCTGCAGCTGCACCGGGGACCTCGGGGACCTGCTAGGCGGGAGGCCCACTCAGCTGGGGGCAAGGAGGACCCCTGCGTGCGCCGTGGTCTCCTGGGCTCCCTCTGCCGTGTGAGACTCCCGTGTGAGGTCAGGAGTGCCGGGTGGGGTTTGCTGGTGTGGTTCTCCCGCTCAGCGGGAACAGCGGCCTGGGGGGCAGGTGGCACTACCTGTGCTGGTGTCCAGGGCAAAGGTCTCCGTCAGCTGCTCTCCAGCCCCCGAGGGAGCCTCCAGCCGGACGTTGAGGGGGCTGGGCAGAACGGCCCGGTGTGTGTCCGCCCCGAGCCCATTGTACACGCCACTCACGTGCAGCGTATCATGATACACACGTGTGCCCAGGTATGCGTTGGTCACGGTGGCCAAGAGCCGGGGATCACTGGGCAGAGAGTGGGCAGTGAATATGGTGGGGTCCTCGCCGGCGTCCTCCATGGTCAGCTGCAGGGGCTGGAGAAGGGGGCCGGGGCCTGTGACGGGCTGAGCCTCCCTCTTTGGGCTCCTCAGCCCCCCACAGCCCCCCCAGATGTGCCAGGTGTGCGACTGGCGGGCAGCCCTGACACCCCACAGCCCCCACCTAGAGCCACCCTCGGCTCTCAGAGGAGCTCAGTCCCCCAGGAGAGATTTCCAGGGACTAGCCTGAGTCCCCAGACCTGTCCCCCAACTCCCACCCGAGAACCCCAATCCTAACCCTTGGCGGGACTCCCTGGCCTGCTCTCCAAGCTGTAGCCCCCCCGCACCCGGCCCTGAGCCCCCTTCCTGTGGCCGGGACTTGCGTCCGCGGGCGGATGTGCCCGGCGGCCGGCGAGGAAGTCGTGCCCCCCGCCCCTCCTCCCTCCCCCAGGCCCCAATGCAGGAAAGGGCCGCGGCCGGCCGGGGCGGGGAAGGCAGGCGGGTGGTCTCGGGGACCGCCTGGTCACTGGACACCCCGCGTGGGCAGCTGGGCACCTCCGCTCCGCCCCAGGACGAGGCCGGCGCTGCTGCTCCAGGGCCCGGTGGCCGCGTCAACAGGAAGGCTCGGCGGTCCCGCCCTGAGGGCCTGCCAGGGGCGGGGCGGCCGGGCTGCAGCCGCTGCCACCCGGGCCGAGGCCGCGTCGTCCGTGGGGGCCTGGTTCCTGATGGGACCTGAGCGGGAAGCGCAACCTTTGACCCGAAGCTGTCTCCGAGGGGGAGTTTGAGGGGGGCCAGCGGGGCTTCTGGCGGTTTCCCTCTCCAAGTCCTGCCTCCCCTGTGCCCCTCCTTCAGGAGCGGGGTCCTGCACTTCTCCTGGAGAGCACCCTTCTCTTTGCCCAGGGACCCCACGCTTCGGCTCTCCCAACCTTGCGCCCAGCTCAGACTTCCTGCCCCCACCTGCCAGCCTGGGCACCCCAGGGCTCGGCCCTGCTCTCCCTCCTGGCCGCGGAGCCCCCGACTCAGTGCGCCAGGTGCGCCAGAACCTGCTCCGCCCGCGGCTCTTCCGTCACAGGTGATCTCAACTCCGCCCGCCCTGCTGCTCGGGCCCAAGGCCTTGGCTTACCTCGGCCCCGCCCCGCCCCTCAATCCCTCCGCCCCGCCCCAGCCCCTCCACGCTCCGACCCGCCCCCGCCCCCGCCCCTCCACGCTCCGCCCCGCCCCCCGCCCCTCCACGCCCCTCCGCCCCTCAACCCCTCCGCCCCGCCCCCGCCCCGCCCCTCAACCCCTCCGCCCCGCCCCCGCCCCGCCCCTCAACCCCTCCGCCCCGCCCCCGCCCCTCCGCCCCTCCGCTCCACCCCTCCAACCACGCC
>JAQIFY010001669.1:0-13981 GCA_028533085.1 Varecia variegata | reverse complement strand
GCAATATACATAAACTAAATGTTTGTAGCCTCATTATATTCTGAAATAAAAAAAATCTAAGGTCACACAGTATGGCATGTTAATTTGAGAATAGATAAATGTAGTGAAGAAAATCATCATTCTATATGCAGTCCACTTATGATAATGCTATACCTTATTTCTTTTTCAAAACTGGGACCATATTATATATTCTATCTGTAGCCTGTTTTCTCCCTTTATCTATCTATCTATCATCTATCTATTTTCAGTTCCATTGTAACTCGTTTTTCTATTTGATCTGAAAAATGATAATTGAGAGGATGCCTAGAACCTCCAGGTGCTGCACTATCTCCAGCTGCCCTGGTTCCTTAGCTTACTGAGTCTTAATTATTCAATTTTTCCCTCAATTCTATGAGGTACCCCAGGATTCTTTCAATAAAATCTTTTTTCTATTTAAAAACAAAACAGAAACAAAGTACAACAACAAAAAAAGCTTCCAGTCTAGTAGGGGAAGTAAATGGCCATAAAATGAGAGTCAGAGCATTATAATCTACAGAAGAGAGGCACATCTAAGCTATAAGGAGTGTCACAAAGGAAGAGAAAAATGTTAGTATGGGGTCTTAGTAGAGGTGGCATTTGTATTGGGACTGAAGAGCATTATTGGGTTAACTGACAAAATTGAACATCAATGGTGGATTACTGAAAACTATCAATGTTAAATTTACTGAAGTCGGTAACGGTTTTCTGGTTATATGAGAGTGTAATCCTTTAATTAGGAAATACATGAAGAACTGTTGGTGGGGGGAGGGGGATGGCAAAGCCTGTGCATGACTGGGCAAATAATAAAGTAAATGGGGTACAACATTGACAGTAGATGCCTCTGGGTAAAAGACATCCAGGTGCTCTTTGTACTGTTTTTAATCTTTGCAACATAACTGTTCATTTGAAATCATTTCCCAATAAAAAGTGTTTTGAAAACCAAAAAAAGAAAAAAAAAAAAAAGGAGGAAATAAAGAAAGCAAGCAAGCAAGCAAGCAAGCTGCTGTAAACATTTACCAATACGGCCATATACATGGACTTATATTTTATATCTCTATGTGTGCAATAGCGGAGTCATATGGAAAGGGTATGTTTAACCGTACAAAACTGCCAAACTGCTTTCCAAAGTGGCCATACCATTTAAATGCCAAGAATACATAAAATTTCAGATTGCTTTGTATCCTGTCAACACTTGGTATTGTCAGGTCCTTTAGCCAGTACCACATTTGATTGTTGTAGTTTTACATTAAGTCTTGACACTAGGTAGTGTAAGTCTTCTAATTCTATTCTTCCTTTTTAAAATTATTTGCCTATTTTAGTTCCTTTGCATTTTTTGTAAATTTTATAAACAGCTTGTCAATTTCTACAGAAGAGTCACTGGCTTTTTGATTCATTTTGCATTGAATCAATTGGTCCATTAATACAATGAATTTGTTAACAATATTGAACTTTTTGATCTCTGAATAGGACATGTTTCTTCCTTTATTCATGCTTCTTTGATTCTATTGGAAAAGTTTTATGGATCTCAGTATATAAAATTGTACTTTTTTAGATTTGTTGTATTTCATGTTTAATAATTCTATTTACATTTCCATTTTATTTCAATTTTATATTGTTTTTATTTCAATTTATAAATGTTGCTAGTTAATTATAATACAATTTACTTTTGTATGTGTTCTTACATGTTGCAATCTGGCTAAAACCATATATTTGTTATAATAGCTGTTGTAGATTCTGTCAGACATTCTTAGAGGCAGTCATGTTGACTTCAAATGAAGATAGTTCTATTTCTTTCTTTCCAGTCATAATGTCCTTAATTTGTCTTCTTGCCTAACTTCACTGGATAGAACCTGCTATTCAACATTGAACAAAAATGTTAAAATTAGACACTCTTGCTATAATCTCAATCTTACAGAGAAAGCATTCAATCTTTCAGCATTAAGTATGATATTAGCTATAGCTTTTAAATAAATGTCTTTTATGAAGTTGAGGAAGTTCTCTTCTACTCCTACTTTGCCTATTTTTTTTTAAATCATTATAGATTATAAGTATTGTCAAACGATTTTTCTGAAGTTATTGAGATGATACTGATTTGTTACTTTAGTCTCTTGTTGTGACTAATTACATTCATTGATTTTTAAATGTTGAGTGAAACTTGCATGCTTGGGACAAATCCAATTCAGACATGATGTATTATCTTTTTTATACTTTTCTGGATTTGTTTTATTAATACTTTCTCAAGGACTTGAAGCTATATTTATTGGGGGTTCATCCCCCTCTCCCAGTGGGAGCAGAACCCTGCCTTGTATTGGTGTGATTGCTGGGCCCAAGTAGGTTTCCTGCTCCTACCCCTCGGACAGAGACCTTTTGCTTCTACTCTCCCCACCCAGAAGTCGAAGATCCTTACCTGAGCCTTGGAGATCCTTGGATTTCCTAACTCTGCCCAGTAGCTCAATGCTCCTCTTTGATAGAAGGCTCCTGGAGGTGGGTGCAACATCATGCCTGTGCCTTTCCCTGGGAGAGGCTCTCCCCAAGTCTCCTACTCTGTCTCTAATATTTTTCATAAGCAATCTGTGGAGGCTCGTATGAACCATCTTGGAAATGAGCACCAATCCGACCATTGTTAGGGGTTCTCAGGGCTTCTGATCTGCCACACTAGGCCTCCCTTGGTATTTAAGAATTCGCTAATGATTTAAATTGTTTTGTTCAAATCCACTTCTGTGGCAGACATCTTCTCCTCCCATTCTCTGCCAAGATTAAAAGGTTCATTTGTCTCTTGTCTCCTTAGAGGGGCTTGTCACCCTTAGAAGTTGAGTTCTACTGGTTACTTGATAATCTCAAAAGTTAATAATAATTTTGTAGTTTATTTGACCTTTTCTTCTTTGTAGATAGAGAGCAACAATCCCTTGTAGCTTTCTACACTCTACTTAGAAGTAGAACTCCCTCCTTCTTTTCTGTTTTATACTGAAAATTATCCAAATAGTGGTTGATTTATACTTTAGACTCAAACTATAGCCTCAGGGCTGGCAGTGTATCAAGGCTGGGCACAAACGTAATTTTCTGGCTTCACCATTCTGATTCATTCAACATTCAATCAGAGTTATTTTGCTACGTCTTCTGAACCTTGTTCTTTGAAAAGTAATCTGATCCAAAAATAAACTCTAGCTAGAGGAAGTTATAGAAATTATATTTGTGTTTGTCCTCTCTGCCTAATTTTAATTATTTCTCTGATAGAAGATACATCATATTGCATTATTAGGTTATAAATGAAATATAAAGTATAGTGAAATTAGGGTTTTAGCTCCTTATCTTAACTTAGAACAAAAAAAGTAATTTAAACAATTTTGTACTCTTTATTTTCTTATTAGGAAAAACAGCAGAAATAGCACGAAAATTTAGTGTAAAATTAGTAGCTAAATCATTTACTATATTTTAGAAACCTGAGTACATGTTTCAATATAAAATTAAAATTGCTGTGTACATAGTCCCATTTGACTTCTTGTGCCTCAGGGTTTTCAACTGTTTTGACACTATTATGATTCACTCACTTGCTATAACTTAATTCAAGTACATATAGAGCAAACATCCTCTGCTAATTTATTAAGGGGCTTGAATTTTTTTTAAGGCAGAATACAACTATGAGGACATCACTTGGCTTAATGTGAACATTTATGTTAAATATACGTATTTATGTGTGTATGTGTATATATATAAGCTATGGACATTAAGAAAACAAATCATAAAGAGATTAAGGCAAGGAATTGATTAGATCTAGAGGATTAACAAAAATTTGAAGTTTAATATTCTAAATTAATTTTTATTTTTACTAATTAGGTTGGATAAGTTACAAATTAACCTGGAAATTATTTTTTCAGATGACTTCAAGGTTGTATCAGTAATATTTTGAATTGTCTAAACTTACAATAACAAACTGTCGCTCCTTAAACACTTAAGTGGAACCAAAGCCACAGTTGATTCAGTTGTACTCTCTGGATTCATTTTTTATTCAACAAGAGTTCTTGAGCATCCATCTTATGTAAGTCAGCACTCTGTTATTATATATACTGCAGATTTAACTGTAAATAAGTCAAGTGTCATGCCTGGATCCTTGACCTCATCTATAGATACAGAAATAAACAAGCGATAGTAATGAATTTAGATGGTGGTTGTATCAGGAGATGCAGAAGGGATTTTGTAGGTGACAACATGGTAGTCCAATTTATTCTCATGATTTTTTTAAAAATCATGCTAAGTGTTTGACATGCTTCACAGTTGCTATTCTGAATGTTTACAAAAGTGCACAGCAGATAGGAAACAAACAAAAAAATAATTGTAAAATGAAAATGGAATGTGACTGATTTGCTGAAGGTAATTTACCTAAAAGTTCTTGACAGTCATTAAATAGCATGATTTTGCTCCAATATTGACTTTTGCTTCTACGACCTAGTATTCCAGACTGCAAAACAAGTCAATAAAGATTCTCTTTAGACACCTTTCTCAGCATTACATTTGAGGTATAGGGACCACTAGGAGTCTTGTAAGGCATGCATAAAAAGTGAAAACTTCCAGAGAAAGTTCCGAACTCTGTCCTTTTCTTGAACAAAAACCTTATAAAAAAGCAGAATCACACAGAATCAGAAAGTAGCCATTTACATGTAGTGAAAAGTCCAGGATGTTTGTAACTACAGCATACAAAAAAATATAGGAACCCAAAATGATACTAATCGTAAAATCTACCTAGACTTTCTACAAAACACAGGTCATTTAGGAAATTGATTTTCAAAATATGGCCTGTGAATCACTATACTCTCAGAAGTCTTATGGGATTCCCAGGTGGCTTAGCATTTTCAGAAGAAAAAGACAATTAATAATTGTTTTTCTTTACATGCATTTCATATATTTAAAAGGCATGCTTGGTTTTCATTTTCACAGAAACATCTGCCATGTTTTTAAAAATAAGTATCTTACATTTAAAGATTTATCTCTAACTGGTCAATGTGTTTCAACTAACATTCATGTAATATTAAAAAAAAAAACTCTTTTCACTTAATGTTTCTTTTGTATGTTGTAGTTTTAAATTTACGATTTTGGTTATTCTTATTGAGCTTCATTGTATCTGCAATTCGTTAAAATGGGTCAAAAATTCAAAAGCAGTTCATTAAGGCAAATAGTAATTGAATTCCTAAATGTCTGCAAATTGAATTTTATAAGGCTGATCAATATGTTTGTTATCTCCTATAAGGTCAATATATTGCCAATTACAAACTCACACAATAGTGACAGAAAGTCATAGAAGATTTTACATTATTTTCAGTGAAATAGAGGGACCCCTCTGATAAAGCAAGCTATGCTTTAGAAAATAGGCACTAACTATGTGAGGTCATGGATATGTAAATTATTAATAGCTTAATTGCGGTAATCATTTCACAGTGTACATATTTCAAAACATCACATTGTATAAGTTAAATATATATAATTCCTATTTGTCAATTATACCTCAGTAAAGCTGAAAAATATTTTAAAAACAAGAAAAGAAGCAACAAGAAAAAATTTCATGAAATTAGTTAACTTTACCTCCTAAGATAGGAGGAAGCACACAACTATAAAGGCATTGTCCAATATTATATTAATACTTCTTCAACATTATACATCAATAAGATGTGAAAATTCACTCTCATTGAGAAAGCAAACCAAGTTACCATGAATTTTTTCTTCTGAAAATCCAGTTTATTTTCCATGTTGAGGACAGATCCAGTCAGTGTGATCAGTTTTTATCAGGTTATTATATGGGATTTTGTACAATATCAATGTCTTTTAATATAGATTATCAATTTAATTCAAGTATTTGTCTTAGCAATTTCCTTTGTTGGACAAATTTTCTGATGTTCAGTACATATATGAGGAGGGTTTATCTACTTTCTGTACTGTATATCTCAGACAACTATGATACAAAAGAAATAATTTAATTAACAGCTATTTTTTGAGCTGTTTCACAGATTAGAAAAGGTTGTGTTAAATTAATTGTTGAAGGAATGGCAGCTATGCACATACCTGAACTTCAAACCACATTCTGTTTTTTTAAAATAATTTGTTGAAGTGAAATTCACATAACATAAAATTAATAGGAACAATTATTTTTTATAGGAACAATTAAGTGGTGTTTGGTACATTCACAGTGTTGTGCATCTACCACCCCTATCTAGTTCCAAAACATTTTCATCACTTCAAAGTAAAACCTTTTACCCATTAAGAAGTTTTTTCCTCATTCTCCCCTCCTTTAATCTCCTGGTTACCAATAAATCTGCTTACTGTTTCTATACATTTATCAAAGCTGGATATTTCCCATAAATGGAATATCATACAATATGGTGACCTTTTGTGACTGGTTTCTTTCACTTACCAAAATGTTTTGGAAGTTTATCCATGTTGTGGTAGAGGATATTTCTTTTATAATGGCTGAATAATATTCTATTTTATGTATGTACCCCAAAGCATCATACCATTTCTTTCTTTAATGATACTAATTTTATTTAATGTTTTAATCTTAGAAATGCCATTATATAATGAATTGGAATTAAATTCAACACAAGAGATCTCCTTTGTCTATATTTTTGATAGTTTTATTTATAAACGTTGACTACAACACTCCAACCTAACGTGATGAGCTCTGCAATGATATAATAATGCAAGAGTAAACAAAAAATAATTCCTTGAAAATCTTACATATAAATGTACTACATAATTTTAGTAGTGAGACAACTTTTCAACACATAACCAACACTGATAAGTTAATTAATTTTGTCGAGTTCACCAAAACATTGTTTTCTGTTCAGTTCATATATTGTCAGGGTTGTCTTCTGAGAGAATCTTACAACACTATTGAGGAAACAGCTAATTTCGAGTACGTGGCCCAAAGTCCATCCATGAATGTCATGTTGAATTTCTCCCTTCAATTCCTGTGGAATTCCACAGAAGTAAAATATCACTTCACTAGTTTTGAGAGTGTAATTTATAACGTCTTTGTTAGTAGTAGTTAATAGACTTTTAAAATATAAAATAACTGTTGTACAAAGATCAATTCTGCAAATGCATGATCATTAAAGAAAACTAGATCCCTTTTTCATAAAGGCCCTCAATTTGTTACATCAGTGATTAAATCACTGGACCTAGAGTTTTCAGTAAAATTGGAATTGCCACTTCATGTTTAGGTGTTTGGTTTGGGGGAATTTGCACCGCAGAGAATTCAAGAAGTAGTCTCTGCTGGTCGCCTAACTTTCATATTTAAAAATCATTTAGAGAGATTATAAGACCTCTACATTGACTCTAAGATCTCTATATCAATACAGCAACATCATCTTCATGTTGTTCACAAACCTTAGTATAGAATCCTGGAGTAAGTCTCTTGGTTCCTCTGTGTCTAACCTTTCTACTCTGATGACTCTGCTTCAGAAAAAGCCATGTTCTAATTGATTCTATTGTTCATACCACCACTGATGTCTCAGCTCTTCATTCATTATGAGCATTAAAAAAAATAATAAAAAGGCTCATTAGATTGTTTCTCATCTATTTTGATTCTGTCTAGCACAAATGCTTTATTTTGAAGTAACCATGTAAAGTATCCATGGTAGAGTACTTACAATCCAATTGCAGATATGTAGCACAAAGTTTTCAGACATTTAATAAAACATCTTAATAAAAAATATTCTCTCACTAACAGAGACAAGATTCTGATTACCTATCTTCGAGGAAATGGAATGTTTGAGAAAATTATTTGCTCTGCTCCACTATTGTACCTGTCACACACTTTTAATTAAAAATGTATTGATGCATGACTAAACTACGCTTGGTGAAAAACAGAACCATTTTCGTTCAATTGCAGTGATGTACACATAGTCCAGTGGAGTAAGCCCATGTGATTATAGCACAATGAGCCTCTCACACCTCAATCTCAAAACACATAGCCGTGAGGTGCCAATATCACAAATCTCTGTGAATACAATCAGCACAAGCGAATTTGCTAATCTAGTCTAAATGCCTGAAATGAAGTCATTTCACTAATCTATGGCAAATAAAATATGTAGAGAAGTGAATACTGAATAATGATTAATTTTCCTTTTTTTAAATATTGCATTGCACAATTCACTAAGACCATACAGTCTAACTGCAATGTCAGTGGCTGAAATGAAATACCATATTTGACTATTTCATGTATTTATGGATACGGGTGGATATATGTTATTACACACTTAGAAACTGGATCTACATGATCTTTTTAATGGTCATTGAAATTTGTTTTTAATAATTTTATTCTCAAAATACATACCCATCAACACTTGATTGCTCCAAGAAATGGAAATCAGAAACTAATATTTAATATTTGAGGTACTGACCTTTGTTAAATATATTTGAAATAGAAAAAAAATAAGGTGTTTTTGGAATCTTCAAAACCATATTCCAGAAAAGAAAAGCATAAGATAGTAAATTATTTAAAGTTTTGATAGTTGTTTTCATTCTTAAAGCAGGCCAATAAACAGATCTAAAAATTGCCTTTAATAATGGAATAATATAATGAAACCAATAATGACTAATTCATAAATCTCTATGACAGCCCACTATCTATTTGTTATCCTAAACACTGGGAAAAAGTTGAAAATAATTTATTTAGTTCTTTCTAGGAGAGGACTCACATTAGTATTTCTACATGTAGTATCTCATTTAATCCTGGACACAGTTTTAATTGTCTTACATGTGAGATAACTGCCATTCTGATAAATGAACTGAATTTCTCAACACAGCTTTTGAGTGACAGGTGCAAACATCCTGTCCTCTTACTGCAAAATCTAGCTCCTTCTTGCATTATTGTGATTAATTAATTGTTCTTATGCTCAAGTAACTTAACAGTCAAAAAGGGGAGTTGTCTTGGAGAAAATGAACTAACATGTGTGACCCTAATATATGCCATGTGTTTGCATCCTTCATCTTATTTTATTACTCTGATGTTTTGCAGTTGCAGTCTTCATTTTACAATAAGGAAGCAGGCTAAGAAATATTACCTATCTCTTCTGAGGTTACTAGCACATACATGAAAGGCTTAAATTTCAAATTTAGGTTTCTCTGGTTCTCAAAGTCCTGTTCTTTCTGCACTTACTTATAGGAATAGCATAACTGAGAGGTAAATATGAGCATCCTACCATTTGGATGCTGGGAGGTGAAGTTTACATTGAATTATTTAGACTTGGGAAAATAAGTCAAAGTAGTTAGGTGGGGGAATAACATTCATTGACATCTCAATATAAAGAATTAGACTAACTATAAACACAAATCAGGCAGCAACATAAAAGTTGGTTCCAAAGGAAAGAATATTGACATGGGGTAGTGAGGCAGAAGTTTCTCATGTGCAGTGAATAAGTAAAAGCTAAGGTGATGAGTGGTTGTTAGGGAGATAGAATTGTTTGCATCATCCTATAGCCATTAAAATACTGATGAAAAGACAATGAGAGAAGAACGTGACATGGAAAAGGACATGCAGGAATGGGAGAGTAAATGGGAAGACCTCAATTTTGAGCATAATGGATTTGAGATTCCTTCCATTGGGAATATAGGATTTGATTAATAAAAAAGAGGTAAGAGGTAGATATAAAGATTGATAAGCCATTTGATTGAACATGAGAGCTGAAAAATACTCTCTCCTTTGACCAAACTTGAGGCAAGCTCCTCTGAGCCCTCCTCTCAATTAGACCTCAACCTTGGGCTCTGTCCTTGGCCAGCTTAGTCCAGTTTTAGCAAGAATCCTTCTGGATCAGTTTAGTGAGAATCCCCCACTCTCTATCTAATTAAATTTCTCATGCCCTACCCTCAAAATCTTATCACCCGGCTTGCCTTCTACAGTAGTCCTGTCAAGTAGGGTTCACCAGAATTCCGCTTACCCCTGATGTTTCTGCGAAGTGATTTTCTATCCACTGATCCCTATACTACTTGTTGCCTACAAATCTCCATTTGTTCTTATTGCATTTGGAGTTGAGCCGGATCTCTCTCTTCTACTACAAAATCTCATTGCAATAGTCCCTTGTTTAAAATCTTCCTTACAATCTTTAACAAGCACCAGAATAATTTTTCTTTAATGGTTATTACTGAAGCCATTATTTGAAAAGGAAATGGGAAGATAGATATGGACTTAGTTTTGGGAAAGACTTCTTTTTATTGGGAAGAAGAGGAGTCACATGTGTGGTTGTAAAATGTGGTGGAGAATCACAAAAGGCAACAGGAAGAAGATCAAGAGATGAGGAAGTTTGGTTTCAAACCAACAATGATACAGCACCTAATGTGTGCCAGGCTGTATTCTTATCTTTAGGAACTGGGAATTACAAGGGAACTTCACTATTCTCTTCCATACAGATACACAGATTGATGGCACTGAAAAAATATATAAGTTGCTGGCATACTGTAGCATGGACTTCATGAAATGTGGCATTTTTGAGGAGCACAGGTGGACAGTGCACCCATTTTCACACCTCTGGCTTCCTCTGTAATATTATTCCCTTCATGTCACACTTAGCAAATGCTCTCTGTACTTCTCCTTCAATAAAATGATTCATTCACTCATATATTTGTTTATTAATTAAAGACATAATTAACTTATATGCTAGTGATCACAATGGAGTGAAGTAAAATAGAGACAAGATATGGAAGATAGATTAACTTTCTCTCATAAACAGGAATTTCTAATCTAGCAATATAGGAATGCTACTGCAGACCCAAAACAAAGAAGCAATGATTTTGAAGATGTTGCTCTATTTCTCGTTCCCTTTCACTGTCAGACTAGAACCAAGCTCAATAAGCTCTTTTATTTTTCCTCGGATTCTGCCAACTCTATTTTTTTAGCTGTGGGTTTCACAGTATGGGGATGGTAGAAATTTTATTTGTCCATACATTTACATGCAACATGCTACAATTTGCTAAAATGCTCTTGAACTAGAATTTTCTGCTTACTTTTATGGCAGACAAGATAAGAGAGATGATTCCTCCGGTAATAGGATTCATTGAGTAGATCAATATTTTTTTGTTTATTTTCCTGAACCCAGGGCTCTTGGGAGAAAAGTTATAAAATAAAAGAAAAGAAAAGAAAAAGAAAAGGAAGGAAAAAAAAGTAAAGCTTCCCAAAGAAATGCTATTGTGGTTATTATACTCACTGGCTTGCATACCTTTTCCTTTGAAGCAATTATTTTGCAAGTTTTCTTTTTTGTTGGTGGTGGTTGTTTTCATTATTCTTTTTTTTTTTTTTTTTTTTTTAACAAATTACAACTTCAAACTCACAGCATCCCAGTAATCAGGTCCTTCATCAAGAGACTTTGGAACAAACTTAGCTTCTAGAGAATAGACAAGCTGTTGGATCATGGTACTGTAAGGTCTTCTCTGTTGCTGCCCTTTGCAGAAATGAAGAGTTGCCTCCTTAAACATGCATGGAATTGTTTTGTTTGTAACTCCTGTGGCCAATATTATTCATTTTTACTTATACAAACTTTTCAGTAAAAGGGAAACAACGTATTCTGAATGGCATATTTTCAGCGTAGTGTACTGGAAGAGATTTATTGCTAGGAAGAGTTGAGTCTTAGGAATGCTGAGAGCCAGAGGGCGATGCAGATGCATGCAGAATGATTCAATCGGAGTTTCAGGTGTCTTCCTTCAATATGCTTTTGATGACTAGGGCCTCCCCATAGAAGCCGTCTGTTCAACATCTTGAGAGAACATGTGGCATTCAGAGGGACACGCTTATGAGAAGAAATAGGATTAAATAGCCCCTTTCCTCCTTACTGCTTCATTCATTTCTCATTGCTACTGTTTTAGCAACTGAAGGTTCACTTGGCCTCCCCAGCCAGTTTTCAACTTGCCAGCATTTTGGAAACATTCACAGATCTCTAAACCCACATTTAGGTAGTTTCACTCTTATGTAGATCCAAATTCTTACCCAGTTTCCCTGAAGTCTCTTAGATATCTTAAAATAATGAAAAGAGTTGCTTAGCATGTCTGTACTCCAATGTTCAGATTGTGAACCTATACACACTTTCATTAAAAAAATTAAAATACGGAAAACCGTGCATCGATCATCATAGATTGCATTATGTACAACTGTTACAAAAAGATGTTAGAAAGTAGACCTTTTGAAATCTGTTTCCCAAAATAAAGCCCCCTATCAGAAGAGAACTAGTCCAGCACCAAGATATTACATTCCAAGTGTTGCTCCAGTGGAAACCAAAAAGCATACATCATTGGATTCTTTATTCAGGAATCATGCATCAAAAAAAAAAAAAAAAATAGAAGACTCAGCAAATTCTATTGTGAGTGAAAACTAGTGACACACATACAGTGATATAATACACTGTAGTGTAGCTATATACTTATATATACTATACAAATATATACACTAATATATACCATACATAAACAAAGAAATATATATTATATAATTGCTGTTAGATTTGTCATATTTAAGTGCAGATTATTAAATCATATTCAGTGGTCATGAAATGTGTAGTACAATTTTAAAACCTGCTGATTTATATTTCTTAGGACTATTGCTATCTCATGCAAAGCATGACTTTTTAACTAGTTTCTCCCATAAATTCTTAAATTGTACTTATAGAATATTTATCCTAATACTTTTCATTTATCTTTAACAAATCAAAAATTATCGCAATCCCTGGAGAAAATAATACATATTACCATGATTTCTTCCCCAGAGGGAGTAGTTTCATTCAGCTTTTAAAAAGCTGTCAATTTTATCAATTAACATTGAATTTATAAAATGTTTCTCCCCATTTTATAATTGAGTGTGAGTCCAAAACAAATTACTTGAGGCAGGTTTTTCAAAAACTCATTTAGAACAAATTATGTATACATACAGAGTGTGTTTGAACAATTTATTATTGACAATCTTTAGTTTAAGGCAATCTCTATATATGCATCTAATATTTTCACTATCTCTGCCTATTAACTTTCCCAAGCAATGGTGACTTAGAAACATGGTCTTTTGATATGCTAATATATTCACTTTTTGTAGAGTATAAAAATCACAAAGAAGCCGTAACTATACACATTCAGGATTTATCACCTACAACCCAGTACCTGAGCCTTGAATTTTTAACTTTCAAGTGCCAAATATTTAAACTCATTTATTAATTGTCAGGGCCCCACAGTTGCTGCCCCGTTAATGAGATCAAATTCTCCATGGTTCAAATCTTGCTTAAAATTGAAAAGCTTTATAGCACAAACAGGTTTGGGCATATGTAAATGTGTTCTGTGGTTGTCAGCCTGTCTTTCAATCTTACTTTAGAAATAAGTCACTCTTTCCACAAGCTTCTGTGACTTTCTTTTTGTTTCCGTCACTTCTCACTTGTTACCCAGAAGAAATCCACCCCGCTGCAATGGGTAAAACATTCTTTATCTGTCTCAAAACAGCTTTCCCTATTATCTGCATTTTCAAACCTTTTTCTAAGCACATCCAAGCATCTACTCAGTTGTTTCCAAAAAGATGCGCACTGGGGGACACCTTCATTGAATCAGCAGTGGTAGTAGTAAATGTCTTGCTCCTCAGAGAATTTGCATGTTCAAAACCTCATGATATACATGGAGAGTTTAGATTATAATTTTTCAATATTCTTTCCTGTACATTTATCAAAAATGAATTTCATCTGCCACTGGGCTGCCCAATTCTCCAGTTTGATTAGAGCCATCTGGAGCATCTCCCAAACCTCATTAGTTTTTAACTAACCAATATAGTTTAGTGTTGTCAAAATATTTCACCACTTTCCTATTTATGTTGTCCTCCTCATCATTAGCAAGTACATTGAAATACCTAGGTCCCAACACCAAAAGCCACCATCCCATCTTTCAACTTCTCACACTAAGGAATACACAGGTATTATCAATCATTGTTCCTAATCCCTTAGCCACTTTTCACAAAATG
>JAQIFY010001668.1:0-13982 GCA_028533085.1 Varecia variegata | reverse complement strand
CTGGTAGGTCCCTGCGGGGGAAATACTTTTATAGGCCTCCACGGGGCGGAGCAACTGTGCCGCTCTAGGGCCGGGTTTCCAGGGTCAGGTACTAGGCCCTGCTTGGGTTCACCTCAGTTGGGGAGTTAAGGACTGTTTGAGGTTCAAATCAAGCTAGTAGAATGCCAAATCAGGACGCTGATCTGTAGGCCTCGCCTCTCTCCCTGGCTACTCTCCGGAAGTGCTCTGATATTTTTGGCCAATAGTGGCCTGAATTTTTGCATTCAGCTAAGTTGTAAATCACTGCTATGTCCTTTTTCAGAGGTTTTGAACCGGAAAGTGAAGCTCTCATCCTGTATGATGACAGCAGCCCCTGCATTATCTGTTTATTACGATAGTCAGTCTATAGTAATTACAGTGGTCCCTTGGTATCCGTGAAGGATTGGTTCTAGCACGCCCCCATACCAAAATCTGCGGGTGCTCAAGTCCTTTATATAAAATGGTGTAGTATTTTCATATAACCTATGCACTTCTTTCTATATACTTTAAATCATCTGTAGATTACTTATAATACCTCAACTATGCAAATAGTTGTTATACTGAATTTTTTTTTATATTGTTTATATTGCTTTTCTTAAATCTTTTTTTTCCCCAAGGATTTTTGTTGTTCTGTTGGTTGAATCTGCAAATGCAGAATCTGTGGATCCTGAGTGCCGACTGTATTATGCTACAATTAGTTGATGTTTGCATTAATTTAATCTAATTTGACCTGAACTACAACTCCAAGCTGTGTTTATCCTTAGCCCAATTTACAGATGTTGAAAATGTCATGCAGAAGGGTTAACCAGGTTGCCCAGGAGCCCGAAACCAGCACAGCTGAGTGTGGCTTGTCTTGCTCCACTTAAGATGAAACAGGGTTACATCAGCTTAAAGGCACCTCTGCCTGGTGTATCAAGGTGGCTAAAGGGAAGGCATGACTTAATTCCTCATAGTGTTAATAGGAGAAAATACCCAAGACTGATTTTGGAATAGATAATATTTTCAAGTGGTTACAGAAGACAACAAAGCCTTTCTTCCCATCCTTGTCTCTTAACCACGTGATTTCTTGGCAGTAACCATTATTATAATTTACCATTCCAGAATATTTTGTGCATTTAAAAGCAAATCACGTGCGTATTATTTATCTTCCTTTCCATTTTTACAAAGTTTACTTTTTTTTTAGGGTTGCATACCATTTCTTTGTATAGTCTTTTTATTTAATTTTAATTTTAATTTTATTTTTTTATTCTTTTGAGACAGAGTCTCACTCTGTTGCCCGGGCTAGAGTGCCATGGTGTCAGCCTAGCTCACAGCAACCTCAAACTCTTGGGCTCAAGCAATCCTACTGCCTCCTCCTCCTGAGTAGCTGGGACTATAGATATGTGCCACCATGCCCAGCTAATTTTTTCTATATATTTTTAGTTGTCTGGTTAATTTTCTTTCTGTTTTTTAGTAGAGACGGGGGTCTCACTCTTGCTGAGGCTGGTCTCGAACTCCTGACCTCCAGGGATCCTCCCGCCTCGTCCTCCCAGAGTGCTAGGATACAGGCATGAGCCACGGCGCCGGCCTCTTTGTATAATCTTTAAATTTAAATTAGGCCTCTCTCTTTCTTTACTTTTTTTTAAGAGATGAGTGTCCATATGTTGCCCAGGCTGGAGTGCAGTAGCTATTCACAGGTGCCATTCCACTACTGATCAGCTTGGGAGTTTTGACCTGTTCGCTTTCACTTACTCTGTTTCCATACTGGGCGGATTCGCCCTCCTTAGGTGACCTGGTGGTCGCCCCTTCTGGGAGGTCACTAGATTGGTGTTGAACTTAGTGAAGACACCTATTGGCATAGTGTACACTACAGCCCAGAACTCCTGAACTCAAGCGAGCCTCCTGCCTCCGCCTCCAGAGTGGCAGGGACTACAGTCGCAAGCTACCGTGCATGGCAGGCTTCTGTTGATGGGCATTTAAGCTAGCGGTCTGTCACTTGATGGCATTGGCATCCTTTGCAGCTTCGTGGAAAATGCAGATTATTTGCCTCATCCCAGAGCAACTGAATCAGAATTCTCAGAGCGTGGAGCCAAGGGAATCTGTGTGAGCACCTCCAGAAAATTCTGTTTTACGCTAAAAGTTAAAAATCATTGAACTTATTTTCATTTCGTAGCTGAGGGATTTAGGAAGGGAGAGGTTTATGCTTGTGATCAGGACCCTGCTTGTTGGTGTCAATGTTATGGAGGGAACTCAAACTGACTCGGCCAGGTTGGGCGCGTTTCCTACACAACCAGGCCTGGAGTCTTATGATCCGCTCTTGGGCTGAATTTCCGGTGTTCCTGGTTGCTGGGCAAGATATTTCCCGGGGGGTGGCGCGGCCTGGAGCGGGGCACAGGCCTGTCCGCAAGCAGAGGTTTTCACGGGCGCCGTCTCCCGTGGGGCAAGTGTGGGTGCAGTTGGAACCCACGGCCCAGTTCCCAGGTGGCTGGAGAAGGTCCTAAGTGCCGGGCATCCAGGCAGAGGGCGGGGGTGGGAGTGGAGCTTGCAGAAACTGACTTGCGTTGGTTCTCTAGAGTTTTGTGTGAGACCGTTGAACGTTCCACTCACAGAGCACAATGGGGGCGCCATTCAGGAGAGAGGGTGGACGTGTCATGGTGTAAGGGGCAAATGGGCGAGCACAGAGTCAGTCAGTATACAGGGAGGCGCTCCGGCTTGGGACTCCTGGCTAGGCCTCCAGGTCGGAGCCGGGTGGAGCCTGTTCTTAACTGGTGCCACCTGGTGTCTACCCCTTGCCTGACCTCAGCGGGCTTCCTGGGCCTTCTGATTTAACCCAACTCTTCATTCGCTCAGAATCCTCATTGTGAATTCTCCTTCCAAGGGAATGTGGGTCTGCTCCGGGACAGAGGTATTTAGCAGGGGTTCTGGAGTAGATGCATCCCGTTTTCTTTACCGTTCTGCTACTTTCTAATTGGGTAATTGTGGATAAATCACTCCACATCCCCTAAATTTCAGTTTCTTTACATGTAAAATAGGGAGGTTGCCATCTACTGTGCAGGGCAGTTGTGAGATAGCGTATGTACAATGTTTCTGGAACATAGCAAGTACTTAGTAAATAGTAGCTATTTACTGTTTATTATGTTTATAATCTCTCTCCCACTTGACAGTGCCAGCCCGGTTCTACAGCGTTATATAGCAGGTGCTCAGTGAATGGTAAAAACAAACAAACAAAAGTCCCCCAAACCCCACCATCATTATCCTAAAAAGGGGTTTCATCCGTTAGAAAATACACTTCCGGGTGTTTTCATGGTACAGTTTCTATATGGTTGGCTGCGCTGGGATAGGATTAGGTATTTTACAATCCTGCCTGATTTTACCTTCCTTTTAAGACCACCCAAAGACTGTTGGGTGGATTATGAGGCCCACTCATTGGGCTTCCTTAGTGTCAATCAATTCTTCCCAACCAACCAGCATGAAGTATTCGAACCTCGGCGTGCAGAGAATTAGCACAAATGTCTTCAGGGTCTGGGCAGGCTGCAGGGCGGCCACGGAGGGTCCTCCTGGGAGAAGAAAGCCGAGGAAACTTGGGTGCAAGAAGCTGGGTGCAAGGTGGACATCAGTGTATGGGACTTAAGAGTTTCCTCAGCATCGGATTTGTGGAAACTGTGACTAGGTGTTTCTTCATCTGGGACTCTGAGGCCCAGGCCGAGGGCTTGGGACCCGACAGTGCTCTTGGCGCTGGCTGTGTTGAGGATCATACTGTTATCCTCTATAATGCAAAAGTAAGTGGCTTTTAAAAATTCCTAATTATTTAATATTTTTATACACACAGGTAATAATAACTGAATATGTTTTCAGAAAAAAAATTCAAACAGTGTAGCTAAAGGTAGTCTCCCCTCAACTCCCTATGAAACCCCCAATCCAGGTTGGTGTGATAAGATCCTTTTCTATTATTTACAAACACGACATAGAGTTTTTGTTTTCTTCCTAGAATGGCAATCTATAGTGGGTAGCGTTCTGCAGTATGTTAGAGCTTACTGCTATTTGATATTGCTATCTGCAATGTACATTATCTCTTCTTTTATTCAGGAGTCCCTTTTTAACATGCAGTACTGCTTTCTATCTTTTATATATAAAATCTGAAAATTTTGTATAAGTACAAGAAAAGGCAACTTCAAAAATTTCTTGTACCGCAAGTCCTTTGCCTATGCCTGAAAAAGAGTGATGAAAGTGTCCCATTCTCTTTCTGCTTTTCACCTAGTAATTCTGGTAATTCTGGTGTATCTGCTGTGCTATCTTTACTTCCTGAACACATAACTGAAGGGGGAGTGGCGCTAATGACATTGTATTACTGATGCTGTTATAAAGATTAGCTATGACGATGGCCTATGTGATCCTAAAATCATTATAATCCCTTACTATTTTAAGGATGCCAAAACTGACATTGAAGTAGCTATTTGACTATTAGGCCTTTAAAGGCTGAGGCTGAAGCTGATTTTTACCACAATAGCAGATTTTTATCAAACACTTAGACTGAAGTCAAACTTTAAAGCTTTCCTGTTATAACTGAAAACTAGTGATTGCTGTATATTAATTTTATATTCAGCTGTTTATGATATTCTGTTATGTTTTTCAGTTATTTTGTAGGTTTTACAATCATATGGTCTTCAATGGTAATATTTTCTCTTCTTTTGAAGTTTTATACCTCTAGTTTCTTTCTCTTTTCTAAGTCTGTAGGCTACTACCTCCAGTACAATGTTAAGTAATAGTGGGAAAGTGACATCTTTTTCTTGTTCTAGACTTTGGTGAGGATGCTGCTCATGTTTGTCCTTTAAGCATGATGCTGATTGTTGCTCAGAAATAAATGTCATGTTAAAGAAGTATTAGTCTCTTTTTATTTTATTGAATTTTTAATGGTTTATTTTGAAATAATTCCACAAAGAACTCCCATTTATCCTTTATCAACTTTTAACATTTTGCCACATTTACTTTATCATTCTCTGTCTCTTAGAGAGACCACATGATCTCTATCTATCTATCTATGCCCTGAAGCATTTGAGATTAAATTGTATACATTAGGCCCCTTTCCCCCATAATATTTCAGTTTATATAATATTTCTTAAAAACAAGAATATTTTCATATATATCTTTAGTATAGTTATCAAATCAGGAACATTTGACATTGATGCCACACTTTAATCTAGTCCGTTTTCCAATTTTGTCAATCCTACCAACAATGGCTTTAAAATATCTCTATATCTATTTGTCTCTACATTTCTACCTGCTTTTTTTTTTTTGGCCTACAAGATGCAGATCAGCATCATCTATTGCTTTCAAGTGTCATGCCTCTAGTCACCTTTTATCTAGAACAGTTTCTTAGACCTTTGTGGTCTTTCATGTCATTAATATTTTTGAAAAATACAGGTTATTTTATAGAATGTTCCTTATTTTGGGATTCTTTGATGTTTCCTCATGATAAGATTGAAGTTATGCATTTTTGGTTTGAATACTACTAAGGGATCTTGTGTCCTTCCCTGGAGGCCATCATATTCATTTGTTCCTTACAGGTGATGTTATTAGGTCATTAAATATGAAATGTCTGATTTTGAATCAAAAATTAGTTTATTATATCTCAAACAAGAAGCAGTACAATTAATCAAAGTATGCACCTAAACTATGGACACAGTTTGGCCATCTTAACGGTAGCTTGTTTATACCAATGGTGAAGAAGCCTGGAGAGCGAGTGGCGATGAAATGATGAAAGGTTTTCCATAGCTTGTTGAGAATTAAATATTTTGCCTTACAAAGAAGTGGTCCAAAGCCTAGAAGAAGTGGTAGTCAGTTGGTGTGAGGTCTGGTGAATACAGTGGATGACAGAGAGTTTCCAAGTCTAGCTTCTGTAGTTTGAGCAGTGTTGTTTGTGCGACATGTGGTCGAGCATTGTCTTGCGAGAGAATTGGCCTGTCTCTATTGACCAATCTGGGGTGCTTAATTGCAAGCATACTCATCATTTTGTCAAATTGGTTGCAGTAGACATCTACTGTAATTGATTGACCAGGTTTCATGAAGCTATAGTGGATAATACCAGCGCTGGACCACCAAACAGACATCATTAACTTTTTTTGATGAATATTTGGTTTTGGACTGCGTTTTGGCACTTCATCTTTATCCAATCATTGTGCCAAATGCTTACGATTGTCAGAAAGTATCCATTTTTCATCACACATAACAATTCAGTGTAGAAATGGTTTGCCTTTATGTTGTGACAGCAGAGAACAGCAAGCTTCGAGACGATTTCTCTTCTGATGCTGGTTTAATTCATGCAGAACCCATCTATCCAGCTTCTTTACCTTGCTGATTTATTTCATATGGTCCAATATTGTTGGAATAGTAATGTAAAACCTTGCTGCTAATCCACACGTAGGTTGAGATGGATTCGTTTCCACTACAGCTTTCAGCTCATCATTATCCACCTTGGTTTCAGGTAGCCTGCGTGGCTCATTTTCAGTATTAAAATCACCAGAATGGAACTTCTCAACCCATCAACTGTGCATTCATTAGCCACATCCTTCCCAAACACTTCGTTGATATTTCGAGCTGTCTGCATTACATTGGTTCCATGACGCAACACAGATTTTTGACTTATCCATGGATTCACAAAAATTACTCTAAAAATATTTGAAAGATAATCACAAGCCAAAATGTGTGTTTGAAAGAATGAGAGTGTACTTTCACAATAAAAATAAAGAAGAATTGTCAAAGTGGAATGTCAGAGGTACCAACTGTTAAACTTAGTACTTAAGGAAATCAGACATTTTGTACTTAATATCCTAATATAATAGTTTTATTTTTTTCAATTTAATGATGATTAGTAAATTTATGTAGTTGTACCACCATTACCACATCCAGTTTTAGAACATTTCCATTACCCAAAAACTTCCTTCATGCCTGTTCGCATTTAATTCCTGCTCAAATCTCCAGACCTAGGTAATTGCTGATTGCCTCTGTCTCTATAAATTTGCCTTTCATTAGATATTTCATATAAATGGAATAATAAAATATAAAATCTTTGTGGCTGGCTTCTTTCAGTTGGTGTATTGTTTTTGAGACTTATTGTAGCAGTTGTTACTTATGTTGTACCCATGTTGTAGTATGTTGTATCAGTATTTCATTCATTTTAATTGCTGAGTAGTATCTATTGCATAAATATACTACATTTTGTTTATCTGTTTACCAGTTGGTGGACATTTGGATTATTTCCAATTTTTATCTATTATGAATAATGCTGCTATGAACATTCACATACATGCCTTTGTGTGGACATTATGTTTTCATGTCTCTTGGATAGATTCCCAGGATTGGAATTGCTGGGTCAAATGGCAAGTTTATATATATATTTCACTTAAAAACAAAAACCCTACCAAATGGCTTTCCAAAGAGACTGTACCATTCTAGATTCCTACCAGCAATACATGAAGGTTCCAGTCTCTCCATATTCTTACTTATGTTGTCTGTCTTTTTAATTATAGCCATTCTAATGGCTCTGTTGTGGTATGTCATTATGGTTTTAGGTTGGATTTTTCTAATGATAAATGATGTTGGACATCTCATAATTTTATTAGCCATACTAATCTTCTATGGTTAGATGTCTATTCAAATCTTTTGTCCATTTTAAAATTCAGTTGTTTGTCTTACTGAATTATAAAAGTTCTTTATGTATTCTGGATACAAGTCCTTTATCAGATATATGATTTGTGCACATTTCCTCCCAGTTTGTGGATTTTTAAAAAATTTTCTTATTGGTGACTTTTGAAGTGGAAAACTGTTAAATTTTGATGAAGTTCAAAACATTAGTTTAAAAAATAGATTGTGCTTTTGGTATTGTAGCTAAGAATTTTTTGCCTAACCAAAGTCATGAAGATTTTCTCCTATTTTTTTCCCTAGGAATTAATAGTTTTAGTTTTTACATCTAGGTCTATGATCCATTTTGAGTTAATTTTTAGGTGTGGCATAAAGTAATAATTTAAGTTTAGTTTTTGAATGTGTATACTCTATTTTTAAAAAGACTATCCTTTTTACATTGAATGAGTACTTTGGCCTAGCATATAGTCTATCCTGGAGAATGTTCCAAGTGCAGTTTAAAAGAATGCATGTTCTGTAGTCATTGGATAGACTTTTCCGTATATGTCAGGTTGAGTTGGTACTTGGCACTTTTGTCAAAAAATAAACTGACCATAAATGTAAAGGTTCAGTTTCTTTGATCTGTATTCTTGGGTCAATATCCCCACCCTATCTTGGAAAAGAAGAATTTTCCTCTTCTTTTTAAAAATTGGCGTGGTGATTCTAAGTCTTTTGCATTTCCATATGAATTTTAGGATCAGCCTGTCAGTTTCTACAAAATGCCTACTGGATTTTTGTAGGGATTGTGGTAAATTTATAGATCAATTTGGGAAAAATTGACAATATTGAGTCTTTAATCATGAACATGGAATAGCTCCCATTTATTTAAATTTTCTTTAATTTCTTTCATCAATATTTTATTGTTTTCAGTACATGAGCCTTGCACTCATTTTGTCAAATTTATTCTCAAGTGGTGGTATTGTGAATGAAGTTTTTTATCTTTTTAGACAGAGCCTGGCTCTGTCACCCTGGGTACAGTGCAGTGGCATCATCATAGCTCACTGCAACCTCAAACTCCTGGGCTCAAGCGAGCCTCCTGCGTCAGCCTCCCTAGTAGCTGGGACTACAGGTGTGTGCTACCACACCTGGCTAATTTTTTCTGTTTTTGGTAGAGATGGGTTCTTACTCTTGCTCAGGCTGGTGTCTTGAACTCCTGAGCTCAACTCCTGTGCTCCCCCTGCCTCGGCCTCCCGGAGTGCTAGGATTTATAGGTGTGAGCCTCTGCACCTGGCCTGGACTTGTTTTCTTAGTTTAATTTTTAGAATATGCCACTTGTGTATAAAAATACAATTGGTTTTTCTATATTGATCTTGTATCCTGCAACCTTGCTAAATTTGTTATTAGTTCTGGAGCTATGTTGGTGGATTCATTGGGATTTCCTACATGTAAGATCTTATCACTTGAGAATAAAGATAGTTTTACTTCTCATTTTCCAACCTAGATGCCTTTAACTTTTTTTCTTTACTTATTTCACTGGCTTGAACTTTGGGCAATATGTTGAGTAGAAGTAGCAATAGTGGAATCCTTGCCTTTTCCTGGTCTTAGGGAGGAAAGTACCATTCCTCCTTTTACCATTAAGCATGATGCTAGCTGTGGGTTTTTCTTAGATGCCCTTTATCAGATTGATGCAGTTGCCTTCTATTCTTAGGTTATTGAGCATCTATATCATGAATAGGTACTCGATTTTGTCAAATGTTTTCTTCTGTGTCATTGAGTATATTGCATGATTTTTGTTCTTTATTTTATTAATATGTTATATATTACGTTAACTAGTTTTGGATATCAAACAAACCTGTATTCCTTAGATTAATTCCACTTGCTCATGATGTATAAATCCTTCCTATATGCTGCTGCATTCTGGTTTCTAATATTTTTGTATCAGTGTTTGTGAGAGATATTGGCCTGTAACTTTCTTTTCTTGTGATATCTTCATCTGGCTTTGATATTTTTATTTCCTATTAGGGTAATACAGGCTTCATGCAATGAATGGGAAGTGTTTTAGCCTCTTCTATTTTCTGAAAGTTTGTGAAGAATTGATATTATTAGTATTCTTTCTTTAAATATTTGATAGAATTCACTAGTTAAGTTATCTCGGCCTGGGACTTTCTCTGTGGAAAGATTTTAAATTGTTAATTCAAGTTTTCTTTTACCTATTATAGGTCTATTCAGACATTCTATTTCTTTTTGATTCAGTTTTGATAATTGTTATCTTTCTAGTAATTTGTAGATTTCATCTAAGTCATCTAACTTTTTGGCATAGAGTTTTTTTTTTTTTTTTTTGAGACAGAGTCTCACTCTGTTGCCCAGGGCTAGAGTGCCATGGTGTCAGCCCAGCTCACAGCAACCTCAGACTCTTGGGCTCAAGTGATCTTCCTGCCTCAGCCTCCCAAGTAGCTGGGACTACAGGCATGCGCCACCATGCCTGGGTGATTTTTTCTATATATTTTTAGTTGTCCAGTTAATTTCTTTCTATTGTTTAGTAGAGACGGGGTCTCGCTCTTGCTCAGGCTGGTCTTGAACTCCTCACCTTGAGCGATCCTCCCGCCTCAGCCTCCCAGAGTGCTAGGATTACAGGCGTGAGCCACAGTGCCCAGCCAAGGCGTAAAGTTGTTTATAATATTTTCTTATAATCCTTTTAATTTTGTTTTTATCCAGTTCAAAATATTTCCCAACTTTCTTTGTGGTTTCTTCTTTGACTCATGGGTTATTTAGAAGTTTGCTGCTTAATTTCTAAATATTTGGAAATTTCCCAGAGTTCTTTCCCTTGTTGATTTGTAGTTCTGTTGCATTCAGAGAACATACTTAGAATGATTTCAGTCTTTTAAAACTGGCTGGGACTTGTTTTATGGCCTAGCATATAGCCTGTCCTGGAGAATATTCTATGTGTGCTTTAAAAGAATGCATATTCTGCAGTCAGTGGATAGAGTGTTATATGCACACCAGGTTGAGAGGGTTGATAGTGGTGTACAAATGTTCTCTATTTTTGATGATTTTTTGGTCTGTTATGTCGATTATTGAGAGTGGAGCATTAAAATCTCCAATTATAATTGTTCAATTGCCCATTTCTTTTAAAAATTCCGTCAGTTTTTGCTTTATGTATTTTAGGGCTCTGTTAAGTGAATGTACACTTATAATTATTATATAGTCTCAATTTATTGACCTTTTTATCATTATGAGGTATCTGTCTTTTCTGATAATAATACTTCTTGTCTTAAAGTATGCTTTCCCCCCAATATTAATATAGCCACTCTGGCCCTCTAATGGTTACTGTTTACGTGATATATTATCTTATCATTTCAACCCATTTGTTCTTTGAATCTTAAATGTGTCTTTTATAGACAACATATAGTTGGATCTTGCTTTTCTATGTAGTCTAAAAATTTCTACCTTTTGTTTGGGATGTTTAGAACATTCATAATTATGATAATTATTGGCTTGGTAGAATTAACATTTGCCATTTTTATATTTGTTTTCTATATATACTGTCTTTGTTCCTCTGTTTCTCCTTGAATTTGTTGTGTTAAATATTTTTTAGTATATCATTTTATTTTTTCTATTGATTTTTAAACTATTTTATTTTGAATTATTTTCTTAGTTGTTGTGATCTAGGGATCACATCTTAACTTATCACAATCTATTTAGGGTTAATACTAACTTAATTCCAGTAATATATAGAAACTGTGCTCCAATATAGCTCTATTCCCTCTTCTTTGTTCTATATTCTCATCTATATTTATATATGTTATGAATCCAATAAAATGGTGTTATAATTATTGCATTATATAATCTTAAGTCTTTTAAGGAAGTTAAGAGAAGAAATGAGAAAGAAAATTCATTTATAGCATTTAAAAATAATAGACTTTATTTATTTTATTTTATTTATTTATTTTTTTGAGACAAAGTCTCACTCTGTTGCCTGGGCTAGAGTGCCATGGCATCAGCCTAGCTCACCGCAATGTCAAACTCCTGGGCTCAAGCAATCCTCCTGCCTCTGCCTCCCGGGTAGCTGGGACTACAGGTATGCGCCACCATGCCCGGCTAATTTTTTCTATTTTTAGTTGTTTGGCTAATTTCTTTATATTTTTAGTAGAGATGGGGTCTTGCTCTTGCTCAGGCTGGTCTCGAACTCCTGAGCTCAAGCAGTCCTCCCGCCTTGGCCTCCCATAATGCTAGGATTACGGGTGTGAGCCACTGTGCCCAGCCTAGACTTTATTTTTTTAAGAACATTTTTAGGTTTGTACCAAAATTGAATGGAAAGTAGAGCGTTCTCACATACTCCCTAATCCCACACATGTATAGCTAACCCCACTATCAACATCTCGCACCACACTGTTGTATTTGTTATAATTGATGAACTTACATTGACACATCATCATCTCTCAAAGTCCACAGTTTACATTAGGGTTCACTCTTGGTGTAGTACATTCTATAGGTTTTGATAAATGTATAATGACATACATCCATCATTGTAGTATTATACAGAATAATTTCACAGCCCTAAAACTCCTCTGTACTCTGCCTATTCATCCTATCCTCCCACCTAACCTCTGGCAACCACTGATCTTTTTATGTCCATAATTTTGCCTTTTCTAGAATGTCATATATTTGGAATCATATAGTATTCAGCTTTTTCAGTTTGGTGTCTTTCACTTAGTAATATGCATTTAAGGTTCTTCCATGTCTTTTCATGGCTTGATACATCATTTTTTTTTAGCACTGAATAATATCATATTGTATGGATGTATCACAGTTTATTTATCCATTCACCTACTGAAGGATGTCTTGGTTGCTTCTAGTTTTTGTCACTTATAAATAAGCTGCTAAAAATATTCATGTGCAGGTTTTTGTATGAACATAAGTTTTCAACTCCTTTGGATAAATACCAAGGAGCACAACTGCTAGACAGTATGATAACAATATGTTTAGTTTTGTAAGACACTGCCAACTGTTTTCCAAAGTGTCTTTATAAGCAGTGAATGAGAGTTCCTGTTGCTCCATATAATTGCTAGCATTTGGTGTTGTCAATGTTTTGGATTTTCCCCATTGTAATAAATGTGTAGTGGCATCTCATTGTTCTTTTAAGTTGCAATTCTGTAATGACATATGATGTTGAGCATCTTTTCATATGCTTATTTGCCATCTGTGTATCTTCTTTGGTGAGGTATCTATTCAGACCTTTTGCCTATTTTTTAATCAGGTTATTCATTTTCATATTGTTTTTAAGAGTTCTTTGTATTTAGATAACAGTCCCTTATCAAATATTAATATATCTTTTGAAAATATTTTCTCCCTGTCTGTGACTCACCTTCTCATACTCTTGATAGTGTCTTTCACAGAGCAGAAGTTTTTAATTTTAATGACATCCAGCTTATTAATTATTTCTTTTCATGAATTGTGCCTTTGGTGTTATATCTAAAAAATTATTGTCAAACTCGAGGTCATCTAGATATTCTCCTATGTTAAAGAGTATAGTTTTGTGTTTTACATTTAGGTCTATGATCCATTTTGAGTTAATTTTTGTGAAGGGAGCATGTCTAGATGAACTTTTTTACATGTGGCTATCAGTTGTTCCAGCACTATTTGTTGGAAAAAAAAAAAAACCAAACATTATGTTTTCTCCATTGTATGCTTTTACTTCTTTATTTCTGGGCTTTCTATTCTGCTCCATTGATTTATTTGTCTATTCTTGTGCCAATACCACACTATCTTGCTTATTGTAACTTTGTAGTAAGTCTTGAAGTTAGGTAATGTCAGTGCTCTGATGTTGTTCTTCTTTAATGTTTTGTTGGATACACTGGGTCTTTTGCCTCTCCATATAAACTTTAGAATCAGTTTGTTGATATCTACTAAAAAACTTGCTGGGATTTTGATTAGGATTTTGCTGAATCTATAGATTGAGTTGGGAAGAACTGACATCTTGACAATATTGAGTCTTCCCATCCACAAACATGAAATATATCTCCATTTATTTAGTTCTTTGATTTCTTTCATTAGAGTTTTATAGATTCCCTCATATACATCTTACACAGATTTTGTTAGATTTATACCTAAGTATTTATTTTTTTGGGGTACTAATGTAAATGGTACTGTATTTTTTAAACTTCAAATTCTAGTTGTTCATTGCTGGTATTTGGAAAGTTAACCTTGTATCCTGCCACCTTACTATAATCATTTGTTGGTGCCAGGAATTTTCTTTTGTTGCTGTTGATTCTTTGGTACACTAATGTCATCTGTGAACAAAGATGATTTTATTTCTTCTTTCCCACATTCTATACCTTTTACTTACTTTTTTTTGGTCTTATTGTATT
>JAQIFY010001667.1:0-13984 GCA_028533085.1 Varecia variegata | reverse complement strand
AAAGGGCTTATGTTGCTGGGAAGGAAATTTGGTCCTTGGTGGGATATATTTCCTTCTGTTTGCACACTGCTTCCATAAGCTCTGCTTTCTTTCTCTAGCCTGGAGGTTTTTGTGGTATTCATAGTAAGGCATGCAGATTTTTTTCTTGACTTAGTAATGATGGTTACTGGGTGCTATAATAAACAGTCCTAAAAACGTATGGGTCTAAAACAATTGAATTTATTCTTCACTCCTATAACAGTCCGAGACAGGAGTGCCTGGTCAGCAGGCAGCTTCCTGCATTTGGGACTGAGGAACCAGACTCTCTCCCTCCTGTGGCTCACCAGGCCCCTCCCAGTGTACACAGGCCTCCAGCAAGAATACAAATGGAGACCTAGGCTGGGTTTGCCAGATTTAAAAAATAAAAATACAGCCTGACTAGTTAAATTTTAACTTTAGATAAACAGTGAATTTTTTATTTATTTATTTTTTTTTGGTATACATATGTCCCATGCAGTATTTGGGACATACACTTATCCTGAGAACATATTCATTGTTTATCTGAAATTCAAGTTTAGCTAGGCATCCTATATTTTATCTGGCAACTCTACATATACCAAATATTTAAAAGTTAAAGAACTTTTGAAACAAGCTGTTAAAGAAAATATATTTTGTTCTCCTGCCTTGACATCTCCTAATGACCTGGAAGGCCACCTTCCCATTCAGAATTCTCAGACTCTTCAAATTTCCACAGTCCCCTTCAGCCTGTCCCTTCCTCGTGTCCCCACCTCTGTCTCCCCCCTCAGGGAACCTGGTGTGCATGTGTGAGGATGCCCTAGTTCAGGCTCCACCCATGCATCCTGCAGACAGCCACTCTTGGCTGTCCCCTGGGCCTAGTGGGACACAGGCCAGTGGCTTGGCCCTCCGTAAGGAGCACCGCCTAGGGAAGAGGCCCATGCAGGCCATGAGAGAGAAGCTGCAGTAATCTGGAGAGTATTCTGGAAGGGAGAGTACAGGCTCTGGTGGGCACATCCCTTGGGCCTTGTGGACTCCCCTGTGTCTGAGTCTAAAGGCATCTCACCATCCTCTAGGGCATTATCATCTTCTGAATTGCATCAGCATCCTAAAGAGAGTGTAGAGGGGACACTCCCAGTTTTTAAAATCTTGGCCCAGAAATGATGTACATCATCCCTGCTGACTTCCGTTGGCTAAAACTCAGACACTGTAATGGAAATATAAGGAACTATTATTATTACCATTTGACTAGATTGATTCTAAGATGGCAACAGGCATGGCAAGGTGGTGTTTAATGAAAGTTATAGAAACACTAATCATTTTCATTGCCATTTTACTCACTAGTTAAATAGTAAACAAAATCCTCAAAATGTCAGCACACGCCACCTTTCAAGGAAAAGATTTATAAGGCAGACTGCCTACCCTTGTGTCTGGACGACACTTAGCACAGTGCCAAGCGTACAGTCAGCATTCCACAAATATTTACTCAGGAATCTGTGATTATTTATTATTTATTATTGGATTGAACTAAAGATTCAGTGCATATCGCCTTGGCGTAATGGAATGAACTAGGAGGAAGCAAGAGATGCTATAATATTAATAGAAAAATGCTAACAAAACAGTCCTAGGCTAAGAAGAACCCTTCCCAGGAGGTGCCCAAAACATAAAACCCCAGTGTGTTCCCTCCAGGAAGATTGCCATCGCACAAGAACACAGGGAACCAAAATGTCCCACACGCCTTACATACATTTTCACTAAGCATTGTGTTCAAACACATTTATAATAACTGTTAGAAAACTGGTGTTCAGAAAATACACGTGAAGCACAGGAATGTGATGTGCACATATCTGGGACCCTGATGGCAAAACATGCGTGTGTGAGCTGAAATGAAGCCTCTGAGGTCCAGGCAGAAAGGAGTGTCCTGCAGCCACTGTGCAGGGGCGTCTGCTGAGCCCGGTGCTGACGGGGTTTGTGTTGATGACTTCCTGCCGCGCCTCCTCCAGCCTCTGCACCGGGTGTGTTATGGAGATACACGTTAACAACTTTTAGGAAGGTGGCATTCTGGCATCTGGGATGCCCTCTCTAACTCTCACTCATCCCGATGTGTGATGTGTGCATCTGCTGCCATAACGAATATTCAGCATATTCCGGAGAGGAAGGCAGTTCCTCTGCTGGCTCTGCCTCCAGAGCAAGTGTTCAGCCCGTAGAATGAAAACATAAAGCCTTACTACTTTGCAGTCACACTTCACTTTTTATCTGGTGCTCCATGCCCTTTGACCATTTTAGAAATTCAGATTAATCTTCAGAGGATGACTGGCCCTTTGTACAAATAATTTTTAAGTGGGTACAGAGGACAGTTTCAAAAGAGGGGCTCTGAAGACAGTGAACAGGGACGGCATCAGTCCAAGTGTCACCTCCTCTGTGAAGTCCTCCCTGCACACCCTCTCGCCTCCCCAGTGCCCCCGGTGTGCCCTCCATTCACATCTATTGTGGCCGTTCTTGGTGGACACAGGCCTCCCTCCTCTAGCCTGCAACATCTCAGAGAAGGAAAATGTGTCTTGTGCATTTCCGTGACCCTGGTACAATAACTGACATCTAGCAAGTGTATATGTGGATATATATAACACTTATGTGTTTCCGTGTACATACATACATACACACAGGTATGTAAATATTGAGCATCACTCTAAGTATTTTAAGTACATTATTTCACTTAACCCTCAAAACAAGCTTATAAGGTAGATGTGGTTAATCCCCATTTTACAAACAAAGAAGAAAGGCTTAATAAATTACCCAAGGTTATAGTGAGGAGCTGATATTTGACCCCAGGGTTGACGCCAAAGTGTGATACAGAAGCTACCACCACCATTTATTTAGCATCTACGGTGTATACTTGTGCAATGTATTTCATATTCTTTATCTCATTTACCCCACAAAGGATCTTGCTTTAAAAACAAGAAAACTGAGGCCCCAAGGGCTCATGTAACTTGTCCAGAGTTGCACGGTTGATATGCAGTGAAGCCAACAGCATTGCCTCCCACACGTGAATCCCTCCCAAGGCAGACTGGGGACAGCTGTATGTAAACGTTATTAATGAGAAGAAAAGATGACAGTTATGCTGACCTGTTTTTTTTCAGGTTCAGTCATTTTTAGCATCACTTGATGGAGAGAAGCTGGAGCTCTTAAAAAATGACCTAATTTCCATCAAAGACATCTTTGCAGCCAAAGAATTAGAGAATGAAGAGAATCAAGAAGAAGGTAAAGGAAAATAAGTTAAATAGCAAGACGATCTGTTGGCACAATCCTTATGAAACTGCTGTTAACAAACACAGCCCTTTGGGTAGGGTGGAATTATCTCATTCAAGTGTTCCCCCTCTGTGCTTCTAAAACACCCTTGGCATCTGCTCATGGTACATTGATTTAAATCCTCTTTTTCACTGGGCGGGAATGCCTGTTATTTCTCTGATGTTCTGCACAATCCTTGGCACATAATAAATATGTATGGTCAAATGAGCAAAGAGTGCAGCATGCTAAACAGGGCTCTGATGACTAGAGTTTATGCCTCGCTTCTAATTTTTATCTGCTTGTTTAATATGATTCATGTTGATGGTGGGAAAACCTTTCAATGATTTCTTTGCATATTTTTCTTATTTTAATTTGTATGTCTAGGAGTCAGAGTATATTAGTAAGTGTCCTACACTCCACCTAAAAAGTACAGTTCTGACAAAGGCTGTACCATTTTTCTACAGTGCAACAGGACGGGATGTGTTGGCTGGCAGTCACTGAAGCAACCTAGGTGCACACTTCCCAAGTAATCTCCTGGCCAGACAGTGACCTGACCCCAAGGAGACTAGAACCTATTTTATGAGAAGGAAGGCTTCCTTCAGAGGGGAAAAATTATTCTCAAAGTTGAGCATGCTTAATGATTACTTTAGGCTTTCTATCTGAGAGTAGAGTAAACCATTTGTTATGTACCTGCAGAGTGATTTCTTGCTGACAGCGTAGCCAAGCTCTGTGCCACAGTTGTTTCATGTAGGCTATGCTGAAGGGTCCGCAACCACAGACACGAGGCTGGCCTCTCCTAGAACCATAGGAAGGGTCCCATCGGAAACAGTTTCACCACTCTTTTGCTGTATGGCCTTAAAAAAGTTATGTAATCTTTCTGAAACTCAGTATCTAGAGTTGTAAAATGGAAACAATGATATATATTCCCGAGGGCTATTTATATATGTTAGATAATATTTGTAAACACATATACTACAGTGCCTAGCACACAAAACTGCTCAAAATGTTAGCTGTTTTTATTATTTAACGTGCTAACACAATGTCAGGAAAATAGCAAAAGTGCAATAAATTGCAGCTTTTATTTATTATTCTGCTTGTAATTACATACCAGGCAAAGTAGGTAATTATTAACGATAATGTGCATTCATAAGTCGCTGGCAGTGTTTTGTGCCCAAGTGTGTTGCATCCTTTTTTCAGAATCAAACACAAGAGTTCAAATGCTTGAACCTCAGTGCTCAGGGCAAAGTTATTCTAAGCATTCATAAACTGTCATTTAAACACCATTTCCCTCTTTAGCCCACATACTGACCTTAGGTGCCTTCAGCTTAATGAGATTTATTCTCATTGCATCAAAATAAAAGAATCAATTATTCTGAAGCATAGAAAGAGGTCACTGTCAAAGACACAGTTGGGGAATAATGTTTTTGAGCATTTGTATGTTTCTACAAAAGTCACAAAGGATGACAGCCGTGTCTTTTTTTTTATTCCTAATGAAGAAACTAAAACACTAGCTGTTAAAGGTCATGAAGCTCGCATTGTGGGCCCAAGATGAACAAGTAGGTGCTCCTGTCCCAGACTTACAATCACCGAAAAGAATCAGGCTGTTCCTTTTCAAGTCTCATGATGCCTGAGGCAGACCTTGGTCCTGTTAGGGACGTCTCTTAGAGAGGATAAAAAGGATATCCCACATTCTCCCCTGACATCAAAGCACTGTTGTTGCCGATGCAGGTTAAAGCAGCACAGCACTCCCACTTGGCGCAGCAGGGGAGAGAGGAAGCTTAACCCTGTTAAATAGAAAATGTTGCTATAGGTGATATGTTCCAGTCTGACTGTAGACATTTAATAAATCAGGATTTTTGAAGATCTCATTCACACACATGCACAAACACATACAAAATTGAAGTGCTCAACAGCATGCTTTAAGAAATGGTAGATTTGTCTCTCCTTAAGTGACAAAACCCTATTATCTCCCATAATATATCCATTTTCCCAAAGGGCATCTCCAGATTATCAAAACACTATTAATTTTAATTAACTTAATTTAATAAATAAATTATCATTCAAACACTTAATGAAGAACTGGGAAAATAGAACAGAGGCGTTGTCATTACATTAATCCAGCTATGATGGAGTGTCACAACTCCAAAAAGGTCGAAGCATTGCCCAAAAGCTATAGAGGAGAATCTTATCACTGGAGGTGGACAGAAAATCGAGGAGCAAAATTCTGGGAGAAAACAGCATATTCATCAAATTGTTTCCTTGTAAGCACTTATATTCCAAAAAGTCTCCTAACAACTAAATAATTTATTTGATACTCTCAGAAAATGTAATAAACTGTCATTTTTAGTTAAATTTAATATCAGTCTCCTCTGCAGTTAATAATGTTAGCTAATGATTTGCATGTTTGTCTTTCCAGCAGAGTGTAATTTTATCACACTGCCTTAGGTCTCTAATTTGATTTACCACAGCTGAGAAGAGATTTTTAAAGGCCATTTTCTATTTTTATTGCCTTGGTGAAGATCTTCTTGGCTGTGTCCACAGATCAAGAATTGTAGTAATAGGTATTCTTCATTGCAACATTTATCATCATCTGTTTTTATCTACTTCCATTTTTCTCTATGGTTTTTTCCCCTAAAATATTTACTAAAGGTTAATCTCCCTATGTTTATATCTGTGTAGCACATAAGCATTTGTTTACATAAAACTTTCATGTTTACAAAATATTTTCAGGTTTGTTGTAGTACCTGGTCCTTATAACAATCTACTGAGGAGAGAGGCGGGGTCATTTTCCTCAATTTACAGAGGAGGCCGTGGAAGCTGAGGGAGCCCTGTGACTGGTCCCAGAGGCGGGGAGAACCCACACCTCCCAGGTCGCAGTCCAGGGCTCTTTGTGCCCTGCAGCAGTGCCTCGTGCAGAATGAGAAGGAGCAGGAAGTATAGGAAGGAGACCTTGTCGATGCTGCCCAGGTGTGGCCCTGCCCGTCTAACTTGCCTACCTGCACCTCTGCCCAGCAGAGAGAGAATCTCAGCTTTTAATGGAATCTGTCTCTCCTCCCTCTCTCTCTCTATCTCTGACGCCCTCTAGCCCCGCAGCTCTCCCTTTGCGTAGCTAATACATTCTTATTCTTAAAGGTTCTGTTCAGGCATTACTTCCTCCAGGAAGCCTTCTTTTTTTTTTTTAATAATTTTTTTATTTCAGGAAATTATGGGGGTACAAACATTTTGGTTACATGTTATGACTTTGCCACATCCCAACCATGATTTGAGACAACGCTCACTGTGTCCAATAGTTGCGAGTTTACCCACCCCCAACCCCCCTACCCCCAAAGAATATTACTACTGTGAAGACATCTGCACTCGAATGTTTATGGAAGCACAATTCACTATATCAAGGATATGGAAACTACCCAAGTACCTGTCAGTCCATGAGTGGATTAATAAAATATGGTATATGTATACAGTGGAATACTACTCAATTATAAGAAATGATGGTGATCTAGCACCTCTTATATTTTCCTGGATAGAGCCTGAGCCCTTCCTCCGAAGTGAGGTATCACAAGAATGGAAGAATAGGCTCCACATGTACTTGCCAGGAAGCCTTCTTAACATCCCTCTAAGAACTGGATTAAGTGCTGCAAAAGCCCCCTCAGAGCACCGACCTCTTTGGGTTAAAAGCATTTGCTTTTTGCAACTTCATCTTGAAAAAAGACAATCATCTCTCTCTGCCCCTCCCCCTACTCTCCAAGATACACACACACACACCCCTCCCTCACTCTGCTGCAGCCACGTGGACCTCCTTGGTCCTCCCTGAACTTTCTGGGCACACTCCCTCCTGCACCTGCCCCCACTGCACCACTGCTGGAAGGCCCTTCCCCACTTCCCACCCGACATCTCGACATCTCGTGGCTCACCATCCTCCTCCTCCAGGTCATTACGCAAGTGTCGCCTGCTTAGCTTCCCTGCTGTCTTAGTCCATTCAGGCTACTATATCAAAATACCACAGACTAGGTGGCTTATAAACAACCAAAATTTATTTCTCACAGTTATGGAGACTGGGAAGTCTGAGATCAAAGTGCCGGCAGATTCCGTATCCAGGGAGGGTCCCTGCCCTCTGATTCACAGACAGTGCCTTCAAGGGACCAGCTAGCACCATGGGACTTGTACTGGGGCGCTAATCCCATTCACAAGGGCTCCACCCTCATGATCTTATCCCCTCCCCAAAGCCTCACTCTTAATAGCATCACACAGGTGATTAGGTTTCAACATGTGAATCTGGGCAGGTGCATTCAGACCACAGCTCCTCCGATTCACACCTCCCAAACCCCAGCTGCCTCTCTTCCTCTTCCTCGGTTCATCCTTCTCCATCGAACTTGCCACTTGACAGATGTGTTTTACTTATCTGTTTTGATTATTGATGTGTCTCCCTCCTGAGAATATGTGAATTACAGGTAATAATAAACTGATCCAAGCCAAATGTTTTGAACAAAGCCCTGCAAGCTACCCTGGCTATCTTCATGAGCTGCTGATTAACCATTTTGTCGATAAAACGGAAAATGGCGTGTCCAGACAAGCGTGAGATACAGTCTTTCTCGTGGGGCTCGGTGCTCCCTGAGGGCAGTGGCTGGGGTACGGCGGGGCAGTTTCTTCTCAGAGGGCTGGAAAGCGTGTGACCAGGCCAGGTCAACGATGCTCTTACTGTCCCCCAGACTCGTAGTAAACCCCTTGTGGAATCAGTTCTTTGGCACCTGTCAGAAACTTTTAAAATGGCATTGCCTTGTATGTAGATAAAAATGAGAGAACTTAGATTCTCTCTTTATTGCCCACCAATGATACTAATTTATTTTCATTTTATGATATATATTAATGTACCATGTATAACATCTGGTATATATAATTAATGTATTATTGTATGTTAGGTAAATTATTTATTCATTAAATATTCATTTTAGCACCTTTTATGTTCCAGGTACTATGTTAGATGTTCTGGATTCAGGAACAAGCAGAACAAATACTCTCTGTCCTTCGGTAGTTCCCACTGTGAAGGGAAGACAGATCATTAGGAAATACTGTGGGACCAGACAGGGACCCGAGGGAGCCCTGGGCGGGTTCCCCAGAGCGGCGGTCGAGGCTGACTCTGCGCGCTCAGCCCTCGCCTCTGCGGCGCGGAAGGGCTGCTGTGCAGGGCATGTCAGAAATCTGCTGTCGCCCCAGGTCCCTTACGCCTCAGAAGGGTCATAGGTTCATTCATTCAGTCATTCTTTCAGCACGTAGCTATTGACTACCTAAGGCTGTGAACGAGACAGGCGAGGCCCGCCTGCCCTCTTGCTGCTGTGAGAGCCGCCAAGGTGTCCGTGGCGGCCAGGTGTGGTGTCCACGGGGACCAGGTGTCCCAGGTGTCCATGGCGGCCACGTGTCTGTGGCGGCCAGGTGTCCGCGGGGACAGGTGTCCCTGGCAGCCAGGTGTGGTGTCCACGGGGGCCAGGTGTCCGTGGCGGCCAGGTGTCCATGGTGGCCAGGTGTGGTGTCCGCGGGGGCCAGGTGTTCGTGGCGGCCAGGTGTGGTGTCCGCAGGAGCCAGGTGTCCGTGGCAGCCAGGTGTGGTGTCTGTGGGGGCCAGGTGTCCGTGGCGGCCCGGTGTCCGTGGCGGCCAGGTGTGGTGTCCGCGGGGGCCAGGTGTCCGTGGCAGCCAGGTGTGGTGTCTGCGGGGGCCAGGTGTCCGTGGCGGCCAGGTGTGGTGTCCGCGGCTGCCTCGCTGCCCTCGCACGTGGGGGGCGCTCGCCTGGCTGCACGGCCCCTGCCCTCAGTCTGCCCTGACTGCAGGGAAAGCTGGGGGAGCTGCCACATTCTGAAGGATGAAATATAAATCATGCTTCTTACTTCTGTCATCTTCTATTTCTAGGCTTGGAAGAAAAGGGAGAAGAATTTGCCAGCATGCTTACAGAGCTTCTCTTTGAATTACATGTCGCGGCCACACCTGACAAACTCAATAAGGTCAGCACCATTTCCCCAAACAAACACTGTGTTTTCCCAAACAAACAAACACTGTTTGGGAAAAATTCCCAAATTTTGTAAAATTGTAAAATTTTTTGTAAAAAAATTGTAAAATTCCAGAGATCCACCTGAAATGGAAAAATCCCATATGGCACAGTGGGGAGAGGGGAGTTTGAGGTCAGTAGTCAAGATTTGAAGAGGCTACATAATAAAAAGTGATAGTAAAGAACATGTATGCTGTTATGAGACCTGCGTTTTAGTTGTAATTTTACTAATAATTACCTGTGACCTTGAACAAGTCATTCACCTTTTTGTGGCAAACTAGAATGTTATATCAGAGCAGTGGTTATCATCAGGATAGGGGATGGAAGAGGGGGGCAGAATCACCAAGGGGCTTTTCCAAATTCCACCTCCGAGTCTCCCTTGTAAACAGAAGTGCCAGAATTCGGCAGAGAGCAGCACATTGGCCAGGTTCACCACGCATTTCCCCCCACCTGGAATGCAGGTGCTTCATCATGTCTGAGAACCTTCCAGCTGTAGCCGTCTGGGTTCCTCTAATAACACCCCAGTGTGTAGTACAAGGTCTTGCTGTGAAGTTCCTTAAGAGGACACTGCTCATTAATTACCTAAAACTGTGTGATGTGTTTCCACTCGCTCTCTCGCATGCTCTTTTTCCCCTTCCTTCTTTTTATTTTTTTTTTTTTTTTGAGACAGAGTCTCACTCTGTTGCCTGGGCTAGATTGAGTGCCATGGCGTCAGCCTAGCTCACAGCAACCTCAAACTCCCGGGCTTAAGCGATCCTCCTGCCTCAGCCTCCCGAGTAGCTGGGACTACAGGCATGCGCTACCATGCCCAGCTGATTTTTTCTCTATATATATTTTTAGTTGGCCAGATAATTTCTTTCTATTTTTTAGTAGAGATGGGGTCTCGCTCTTGCTCAGGCTGGTCTCGAACTCCTGACCTGAGTGATCCTCCCGCCTCGGCCTCCCAGAGTGCTAGGATTACACGCGTGAGCCACCGCCCCTGGCCTTCCCCTGCCTTCTTTTCTGCAGGCCGCGGTTCATCTAGGCATTCTCTCATCGAGGTGGGCAAGGACAGGGCAGAGTGCAGCGGTGAGGTGGCAGTGAGTAATGTCACTGCCTCCGGCTGGTCGTGACCTGAGCACAGTGGGAAGTTGCCGCCTGCATCCCCGGCAGCCCCTGCCCTGCCCCGAGGGGCGCGTGGCGGCTCCCAGGTCCCACCCGCTTACTTACATCGTCAGGGTCAGCCTTTGCCCTAAAAGAGAACACACCAAGGACAGGTCTTTTGGGTTTTCTCTCCCCAGATCTTCTTACTGTTAACTTGCCATTCAGCACGCTGACATACCAACTTCGACGGTTAAGCTTTAAGGGGAGAAGTAAGTTCAGCATAAGCTCAGAAACAATTTTTACTGAAGTCAACGGCTTAAACTATAATGGTAAAATGTAGATGAGTACGCCCGTTCTAAATTGAGGAAATAACAGGGGAGGTGGTTTCTGCTCGTTTAATTCAGCCATGATTTTTAAGACCACGGGTCGCCTAAGCTGCACTCGCGTGAACTTGAACTCGCCACGGGGCGGCGCCGGGTCTCCGCGCGCCCGGCGAGCGACAGCGCCAGCGCCGGCCTTGCCGCCCCGCATGGCGCTGTCAGGCGCGTGAAACCTTAGAGCTTCAATATTCAAATATTAGAGATATGTCAGATGAGGAAATTGGCTTCAGCCATGGCGCTGGCTCAATTTCTAACCTGTATTTTTAAAAAATACTGTTATTCTTTTATAGTCTGTCATGAAAAGTGAAAAATATACCATAGATTTTTCAATGTGACTGTCATTTTTATTCTTATCCGAACGTCATTTTAAAATGCTTTTTAAAAATCCTCAAGTCCTGCCATGTTCTCTCCATACTTTCTATTCTGTCTCCTTTTTCCTACTTTATATCTACCAGAAATCAACATCAAGGTTATCTTTTAAGAGGGCTGAGGAATGCCACTTCACCCCTTCAGCATACGGTCATTCTTCCTTGAAGGTTTAGAGACACCTGATTCTAGTCTTGGGCAGGAATTGCTTAGTTTCCACATTGCACAGTGACTGTGTTGCTTGGCTGGGGCCTTTGCAGGCCATGAGAAAAGCTCGCGCCTGGGTGGATGAGGCTCAAACCACGGTGTCAGTAGATGTGGCGAAAGACCCAGAGGAGGAAATGAAGAAGGAAGAAAAAGAAGAGAAACCTGAAGACCCTCAAGAAGACAAAAAGGAAGAAAAGAGAACTAAGACTGTAGAGGTAAATTTATTCTAGATTGTCCACCTCCAGGACAGTAATATTATATTCATTTTATTGACATCCCAATTTTAAGTGAGGAGAGGCCATTTCTCTTTCATTTGTACCCTGTTCCATAATATAGAAATATGAGTAGGAATGTGATAAACACTAAAATTTCTCTATGCCAAGACAATTCGTGGCTTAGTGAAGATTTTATAGCTTTTTCTTTATAGCTTTACAATTATAATTTAAAGGGAAAAAGATCTTTTAAGAACATAGTTGATTTATCTTTAGGGTAGATTTCCATCTCATATGCAAATGTGTTACTATAAAATGTCTTTATGCCTTATAACTAATGAAGTAATCGAAGCTTTTTAAAAAAAATTTCATTGCTGCAGCTTTTATTCTGTAGTTTAATAAATTTATATGTGATAACTTATACCCTGCCTGTGTTCAAAAAAGAAGTTTGCAATAACTTCATCTTATATTGAATTTTAATTGTAATGAAATTTTTTTAAGTTAGATCACTCTAAGGAAAAATATCCATTGAGATGTATTCATTCAGCCTCCCTTCCATACACCTTCTTTGGCACCTGTCTGTCATGTGCCCAGCATAGCTCTAAGTATTGGGGACACAGCTGTGAACAGGTTTGCCGCATCCTTGGGGACCCGGTGGCACTTCCATTTTACAACACCATTCTACTTAGCAAAGTCTTAGCCGTGCCCATAATCTTTGGGTAAACTTTTCTATGTTGTATTTGGGTTTTAAAAGAATTCTGTAATTTTTAATATCACAGGGTTTAAAACAAAAAGCACCTGCTCAGTGACTGATTTTCTTCCTCGTATTTCTTTATTTCAGGAAGTCTACATGTTGTCCATTGAGAGTCTGGCAGAAGTAACGGCTCGCTGTATCGAGCAGCTTCATAAAGTGGCAGAATTGATTCTTCATGGGCAAGAAGAGGAAAAACCAGCTCAGGACCAAGCAAAAGTGCTGATAAAGTAAATAAACGTTATTTTATTTCTGATAAATGTTACATCTAATTCTTAATTTTCCAGTTTTATATATTTATGTGACATTCAGATACACACTCACAAATATCCTAGGCCACTAAAGATTCAGATTTCAAGTCTTCCATTGTTCCATGGTCATCTTAACAAATAAGGGCTCCTTTAAGAAATGCATTATGTTAACAAGAAGAAGAATTGACTAGGAATTATTTATGAAGAGATTAAAGGGAAGATACGCTAAATCTTTCAGAGCCACAAAAGTGTTTATTTTAATAGATCACAGTCTTGGAAGTGCAGACTTTCGAGGACAATTTCATTTTCAACATACCGTATGAGCGCAAAGGAAACACTAACACAGCTTCTCAGCTGGCTTCCCAGAAGCAGACAGACACCCCGCACTGTTCCTGGGGCCAGCGCCAGCTCTGTGTCTGAACCCTGCAGTGATGGTGGCTCCTGTGAGCCAGTTCCCCGCGGGCTGCACCTGTGCACATGTGTGGTGTCACGCATTGTGTTCTTCAATAAATAGTAGCTACTTATTAGTTTAATGAGTGAGATAAAAACGTGTATATATGTAACATATATGTATATGAGATCTAGGGAATATTTATACATGAAAATAGTTGGTATGGAGCTGAAGAATAAGCTCTTAACTTTTAAATGCATGACTATATATTATAATATAGAAAATTAGCATAGGTCCAAGTACCCTCTTGTTATTATACAGACACAGGAGCCAAAATCAGAGCCCTCTGAAAACATAAGGGGATGTATACACACACACACACACACACACACACACACACACGTCTCAGCACACTCATTCACTTTGCCAGCTACTTGGTCTTTGCTTATCACCACATTTGGCATCGTAGGTTGGGGAGTGAGTTTTTAGTGGAAGGACCTTTGAGAAGGTCAGTATTAGTGTCTTTGTACTGGTGGCATTTTTCCTCACTTGTAAAGATTGGTAATTTCATCAGATTTTCATATCTAAGCATATAAAAATCAAATATAAGAACCACATAATACCTCCCTTAATATTCCTAGAAAGAATACGTACTCACCTTAACATATAGAAGGAAGAGGAAAGGGCAAAATAGGAAAAGTTTAAAATATTGAGGACAATATCTAGGCACTATTTTATCTTGGCAGTACTGATTTGAAAGCGGAAGGCTGGAGTTCAGAAGTCCCTGAGTGTGGATAGGATAGGATAGAAAAGGGTAGGAAAGGGTAGGATAGGAAAGGGTAGGGTAGGAAAGGGTAGGATAGGATAGGAAAGGGTAGGATAGGAAAGGGTAGGGTAGGAAAGGGTAGGGTAGGATAGGAAAGGGTAGGGTAGGAAAGGGTAGGGTAGGAAATGGTAGGGTAGGAAAGGGTAGGGTAGGAAAGGGTAGGGTAGGAAAGGGTAGGGTAGGATAGGAAAGGGTAGGGTAGGA
>JAQIFY010001666.1:0-13984 GCA_028533085.1 Varecia variegata | reverse complement strand
TTTTTTTTCTATCAACTATATTATAATGATTTTATCTATTTCCTCTATAAATGTGATAGTTATACATTTTTAAACTATTCTACTAATATTTATAAAGATTTCAGTATCACCTTGACTTACCTTAAATTTGTACATTTACCTGAATAGTTCAAATTTTTCCTTAAGATAGATACCTAGATACGTGATACATGAACTCATGATATGAACATTGTAAAGTCTTTGGGATATATGATCAACCTCCCTTCTAAAAAGGTGGATCAGTTTATACTTCCATCTAAAGTATATGAGCGTTATTGTTTTCTTGAGCCCATGACAGCATTAGATAATTATCATTGCTTTAAAAATATTTGTTGGTAAGTGGGGAAAAAAAGTAATTTGCAATTCTTCCAGGTTGACTTTTTATTGTACATTTATTAATGAAATAACCTACTGCTTCCGTGAATAGTTTATTCACATCCTTAGACACTTTTTCTAATGGGATATTAGTTTTTCTTACCAGTTTGCAGGAATTCATTAAAAAGCAGGAATAACAGGCCAGATACAGTGGCTCACACCTATAAATCTAGCCCTTTGGGAGGCCAAAGTAGGAGGATTGCTTGAGGCCAGGAATTCAAGACCAGACTGGGCAACATACCGAGACCCTGTCTCCACAAAAAGTAAAAAAATTAGCTGGGTGTAGCGGTGCGAGCCTGTAGTCCCAGCTACTCAGGAGGCTGAGGCAGAACTGCTTCGGCCCAGGAGTTTGCGGCTGCAGTGAGCTATGATGATGCCACTGTACTCAGGGTGATAGTGATTAGTATGTAATTAGTTAAGATGAGGTCATAAAAAAAAAGTAGGAATAATAACTCTTTGGAATTGTTGAAAACAGGTTTTCCTGGTTTCTCTCCTACTTCGTAATAATTTTTCTCACTAGCCTTTGGACAAGAGGAAGAGAATTAAAAAAAATATCCTGGCTGCAGCTCAAAACACAAGAACACAGAGTGAGTCAAGAGTATCGCCTGGCTTAAAACTATCATGTGTCTGTAAGAAATGATTATATAACATTTTTCCAAAGGGTTATCAAAGTTAAAAATAAAGAATATACTTTCTGACATTTTAAGGGAGCTCTTTCTGTTGCTAGTTTACATAAGTACTCAATGATCATCTTGTTAATTATAAAAGTTAATAAGGTCATTAAATATAACATAGTTTATTAGAATGATATTCTCTATAGGAAAATAAATGTTTTTGATGGACTTTAATCCTTTGGCTTCAAAACAGTGCCAGCTTGGGGTAAACGAATGAGATGAATCCATCTAAAATATATTCACAAAACTTTTGAGCAGTGAAAAGACAAAAACAAAACAAAACAAAACAGCTGTCCAGTACTTTGGCCACCAGGAAGGAAAGCTGAGTGGACGAGAGCTTAGAGGTTGCTCTAGGCAAGATTCTCTCACGGAGTGGGATTGGAGGTGGTAAGTACAATTACCTATGTGTGTCCATGGCAGGAATGAACAGAGGGACAGTGAACCTATCTTGCCCCAGCTTCAGAAGAAAAATCTATCATTCCAATGTTTTCAGTTTTAAATATAAAACTGGGAAAAAGATTGCATTTCTTTAAATAATTCAGCATAAATCAGTTCACCATAAATCCGAAACCTACAAAGACAGGTTTAAAGTATAGCAATGTTTAAACACATTTTAAGACTGCCTTCATAGAGAGTGAAGTTCTTTGAATTTCAAAAAGAAAATGAACAAAAAGCACATAATGTTTTACAAGCTAATCTACTTACCATCATACTGCAAAAATCCATTTTCATCTGTCTCTATCTCAGACTGTGGCTGGAAAAATAATAAAATATCCATTAAAACAATGTGTAGGGTAGAAATAACGCAATTATAGACTAAAGAGGAGATGAGCCTTTAATAAATGCTTGGGTGATGACAAAATCAAAGATCAGCACCCATAGAGGGTGCCATCTGGTGGATGAATAACACTATTGCACTGAGCCTACCTTGAGCATAAAAGGTACATTCAATTAATTTTGTCATTAAACATTTTTATGTTAAATAAATGATCTGAGAAGTTTTACAGATACCTTGAAGAAGTCATCCTGAGATATGACACTGCAATTTGGGAGGTGTTTCTGCAAACTCTTAGCCAGTGTTGTCTTCCCACCATTTGTCACACTAAACCACAGAAAATACCAAGAAGGAAAATGCATTAAAAAACATAAAATACTTTAAAATGATCTTTTAAAAATAAGTACTTAAAGCAATATTTACTTAAGAAAAAAGTGATTTTTTTCCACAGATATTGCTTTTTCTGTTGGCAAAACCATGGGCATTGGCAGATATGATGTACCAAATGATAAGAAATAAGCTGGGAAGGATGGAGGAGAAAGGCAATTAACTACTGGGCAAGTGATCTGGGCAATGCTAACACTTAAAAATACAGACACTGTGTTGGAAGCGAAGTAATTTTTGTCTATGGCAAAATATTCACAAGGTTGCTATGCAACACAGAGAATACGAGTAGCACATTTTAGTCCAAGTGTGTAAAACTGCACATGGTCATTGTGATTTTGTTCCAGTGTACAGTGCAAAAGATAGAGTGGCTTATTACAGGCCTACCATGAAATCCCTTCTCTGTGATGCCTCCTTTTCCCCATCTCTTTTCACCTTGCGGGGTAGGTGGGGGGTTCTTTGTAGGTTGTCACATCAGGTCAGTTATTTGTCCCTCCTGGCTGGACTGAGAACGGGCAGCAAACTCCTCTGTATGTCCACTTTCCCAGCACCCAGCATTCAGCATCGCACCCAGGAGGCATTTCTCTATTCAGTCATTCACTCAAAGAGTGTTTTAACCTGGGGCTTAGGCACCTTTAGTGTGTCTGTGGACAGAACTCAGGGTCTTTGTGAACTTGAATGGGAAAGAAATTATATTTTTAGTTTCACTAAATTCTAAGAAAAATTTAGAGTTTCCTTTAATTATAAATATAAGGAATGTAAGTACCTGTGACTTTGTCACCAAGAGAAATTACAGATACTCTTTTTTTAGAGCACCTAGAGTTTATATATTTATTTATTTATTGCACTTTATTAAAAATTTTTTATATGCATATATTCCTGGGGTACAAGTGCAATTTTGTTCCATTGATATATTACACTGTGGAGAAGTCAGGGCCTTCAGTGCATCCAGCACTGGAACAACACACATCGTACCCACCAAGCAACCTCCCACCACATCATCCACCCTCCTTCCACTCCTCACCCTCATGGATATTTTCATGTTATGTTATAGTTGGGGTAGATATCTTGAAGAATCATTGATGCTCATTATGTTTAGACCCACCACTGGATATTGTTATTTAATATGTTAACTAAGAAGTATATGTATCACAATGTCACAAATTTGACTTTTAAAATATAACTGTATTTAAATAGAACTGATTTCCTTTGTATTTCTGTATTTTATTTTGTGCAGTTAAAGCCATTATTCTGGGCCAGGCACAGTGGCTCATGTCTGTAATCCCAGCACTTTGGGAGGCTGAGGCAGGAGGATCAATTGAGGCCAGGAGGTCAAGACCAGTCTGGGCAACATAGGAAGATCCCATCTCTACAAAAAAATAAAAAATTAGCCTGGCATGGTGGTGTGCGCCTGTGGTCCCAGTAACTTGGGGGGCCAAGGCAGGAGGATCGCTTGAGCCCAGAAGTTCAAGGTTGCAGTGAGCTATGATTGCGTCACTGCACTCCAGCCTAAGTGACAGAGTGAGACCCTTTCTCTAAAAACAAAATAAAACAAAACAAAAAAACCCCCACCACTATCACTCTGAGGAAGTCAAGACTTCACCACACCACCAAATGTCCAGCACAAGAAATACATCTATTTGCAAGAACCTGTGTTTAATCCCAGAGGAGATCAATTCCAAAATGTTTATAATCTAGAAAAGGGAAAATGAAGTAATTGTTATTCATCAAAATAGCTTGTTGCATGTAATTCAATCATTACCTAAATATCTTACGCCTACAAAGTAGAAGAACTTCATTAATGAGATTTTTTTGTTTAACCTTACAATACATAGTTGGGCAGGATATGGGCAATCTCTTTAAAAACAAGGAAAAGTGGGTGGGCGTTGCCCTATGTATTGAGAAAATGTTATGACATTTTTCCTCTTTAACAAAAATGTCTGTAAACCATACTGAATTTCCATAGTTCAGAAACTGAGTTTTGGTTTAAAATAGATGGTAAATGGATAACTTTATTATGATACATGCAATCTGGCTAGAAAATATGTTTTTCTAGACTTACCTCTTTGTTAAGATCATGCAGTCGAACCAATACTACTAATTAGATCCCTTCTCACTGACTTAGCTGGAGCCAATGAGAAATAAGCCCCCCATTTTTGTACAAGCCTTGGAGATGGACCAGTCTAGGTCATAGGGAGGAGTGGGGAGAAAAGGTATTGAACAAGTTGGAACCTAGGACTCAAACTTGAAATGCAATCGTCCTGGTCAGGTAACAGTTTAGGACTCAGCCTTCCCCTAGGCATGCTCACAGCCTCCCTCGCATGTGCTATCCAAATGGAGGTGAAGAGTGCTCAGAGCATGTTCTGCCTGGGATCTGACTACTTGGTGTCACTCCCTTCTTTCTTCACAACATCCAAATAAATGCACAACTCCTGGACCATTTATTTTTTATGTGCCAGGTCACAAGAGGGCTCATGGTATTTGGAACATGACAGTGGGCTAGGGAGAAGTTACCAAAGTTGTCTGTAATTACTCAAACAAGTCGAGAATCCCTTCTGCAACAGGTAGATATTAATATTCCCATTTTCCAGTTGAAGAAATCAAGGCTTGAGAAGTTATATACTAATGAAACTTGTCCAAGGTAACAACTAACAAGTAATGGAGATGGGATACAAAGTCTAACTCCAGCATGGATCTTAAACTTTTTTACATTGTGGAACTTTGTGAGAATCTGATGAAGCTATAAGCCCTTTCCCCAGAAAAATGAACATCTTCACACATATGTTAAATTTTCAGGAGGTTCATGGATGCCCCCCGAATTCCTTCAGAACCCCTACTATTCCCTGCAGTCTCACCTAAATAATTACTTCATAGGGCAGCACGTGGTTAAGTATACAAGAAAGAACAGTGGGTTTGCAGGAAGGATGCAAGGCAAGAACAGAAGTCACTGTAGGTGAGTCTGGCATGGGCTTCACAGAAGCAGCAGCACTGAAATGAAATCATGACACTTGCTGAAGAAGAGACAGGCTTTCTTCATTTCTAAGAAATGAGGCTTTCTTAGGGAGTTGTGATGGTACCTCATGCATGTGGCAAGATGGGGGCTGAGGCAGGTTTCTAGGTGGAGGGCACTGTTTTGGAACATTGAGGAGAGGAAAATCCTATTTACACACATAAGAATGACAGCTGGATTGGACCCTGCCGTGGACTTTGTAAAACAGTTGCCTCCCCAGGTTGCCTTTTCTTGAAGCCTAGTAGTGACCGGTCCCACTCTCATCTCCAGAACATCACCTGCCAGCCTAAACCAATAATGTAAGCCCATACCTACCACCACAGTGACTCCGGGTATGTGAAGTGAGCTGGTCCAGTCAAAGGGAGATCCATGACCTAGGGGAAGAGAAGCACCCCGCCCCCAGCAGTAGCAGGCTATGAAGATGCATGAAGTCACAAGGGGCTGCTTGGATGAACTCAAATGAAGGAAAACACAGAGGAGAAAGAAACTGTCTTTGGCAATACCACTGAGCTCCTGTATCAAACCTTTCCTGCAGCCTGCCTACCCCTCAAGCTAATGAATTTCCTTTGTTATTTATGGCTGGCCCTCATACACCATGATATTCAGATTCCATTCTAGATAATCGGGAACCATCAAGTATTATTCACCAGGCAGAGAAAAAATTAAAACATTTTGTATGAAGATTAAACTGTCAGAGATGTGTAGGAAAGACTAGGAGAGGGAGACTAGAATTAGGAAATGATGGCCTGAATTAGGACTGTGAGTGTGAAAATGAAGGGAAGGACAAGAGAAGTACTGCAGAGAAAAACTGAACTTTAGTTCTGATTAGATGGGAGGCAAGGCAAGGCAGAGTTCTCACATTTAGTTCATTCAATTTTACTTCTAATGTATGACTTAGTACAGCAATGTAATAATAACACAATGGTCTCCCCAGAATTATACTTTTAATCTTAATAACCTCAAATATTTTATTAATTGGGCCATATAGAATATGAATGTGCATAGAAGAAAGATGAACATGATAGCAAAACAAATAATGTCCTTTATAGTTGTTGATGTCTTATTTCCATGCCTGCCTCTGGTAGCATAGGTAGGATGAACATATAATTTAGAGCACTTTTAAGAGGGAGGGGGCACATGATTAATAATTATGCCAGGGTACCTGGTACATAAGGCCACCCAAAGTATGACAGAAAAGAAATGGAGGTGAGGTCGTTCTGCACTCCACATGCATGAAGCTGGGCATAACAGGAAAGATATGACAGATCTCCTATGTCACGCTGGAGGAGCAGCCACATGGGGAATGACATATCACCCTGAACCAAAGTAGTGCCGACCAGGTCTTGCCTCGGATATTGGCTCATAAAAATAAATGGAAAAGTAGGCAAACGTTGTTGACTGACTCTTCTGTTTCTCTGTTTATAGGAATGTCTTCCATGTCCTGTTGGCATTTCTGTAGCCAAGACTCTGTTGGTTTTGTATTCCACAGTGGCCTGCTCTTCCCCAGGACTCTGGAATACCCACTGCTTCTCCTTCCCCTATCCCAGCCACATGAAAACACCATTTGGACATCCTGGTATTTTGACCAGCTTGTTTATAGCAATACTCACCCACTGATTCCAATGGTAAATGTTTTCATAATTAGCTTTGAAAATCACGTCTTCCTAATAGTTCCTGAAATAAAAAAAAAAATCAAATGTGTATCATTTAGATGTCTAGAGAAGTGAGAGAGTCGGTCCTAGATTAGGAGCGCCAGCTGGGAGGAAAAGATGGCAGCAATCTCTTGACTAACCCAGCCCTGCATTACCTGTATTTCCTAAGTGAGCTTCCCACTGCCACTGTAGCTGGTGCATGCTCAGGGCCTGTCAGCTAATGCCAGGTGAGCTGAAAGAGCCCTCACGGCCAAGCACGCACCCTTGAACATCTCTCTGTTTTCCAGGGTGTGAAAGAGTTGCTAGGCCATAGTATGGTTTATGAAGTTGAAGTTTCACACTCCCCGTAGCCAGGTTACCTTCCACTGCATGATTCAATCCCCTGGGTATGACCTAGCACTCTTTCAGCAGGGATCCCTTTGGGCAGGCCTCTCTTTTTCCCCTTGTGGGAGAGGGAGAAAGTCGCTGCTGGCCAGGGGCAAAAAGAAGCTAATGCCCTTCAAGGGCACTATTTCCTCACCCAAAAGCCTAGGTCTAGGGCCCAACTAGGCAAATTTTTTGGACACGGGCCAAATAGTAAATATTTGACGTTCTGTGGGGCAAGAGGCAAAATCTGGGTTATTATGTAGGGACTTACATAACAAGAAGAAAAACAAATTTTCACAAAATTTTTTATTTTTTATTTATTATAGCTTATTATGGGGGTACAACAGTTCTGGTTAAATATATTGCCCATGCCCCTCCCAACCCCCTGAGACTGAGCTTCAAGAGTGTCCATTCCCCAGACAGTGCACATCGCACTCATCATGTAGGTATACACCCATCCTCTCCCCCACCCCCACAAAATTTTTTATGAAATTCAAAATATAATCATAATTCATTTTATTTTTACAGGCCTACTAATGACATACAGATTTACTAATGACAAGAATGGAATTCCTTTTTTATTGGGCTAACATTTCCCTTAATTGGATTTCAAAGCTTATCTTTTCTATCATGAAACTGACTGCAAATGTTCAGGCAGAAGGTCAGGTTTCAGCCACAGGCTGTTTTGCTAACTCCCAATCCAAGGGGTGGAGGGCAGTTTCATATCCCTAAGGTTCACCAAAGCAGTCCTTGGATATTACAACGGACCATTTTCATCTCTAAGTGAAAAAGTGAAGCGCAGCTGGAGGGAAGCTCAGAATAGTGGTTCCTGAAGGTTGTCTGTGACAGCTGTTCCTTATTGCTGTCTGTGCAGGGTGGGTGGTCAGGGACCTCAGCTGTGCAGCAGGTGGGTGAGGGGCTCTGAGCTGGAGCCCCCCAGCAGTGCTCCCATCCTGATCTGTGTCCACGCTCCCCCTGGGGAGGGGTGTGGAGAAGAGCCAAGTAGGGAGAAGGCTATTGTTCCCTGGCTTCTTCTCCCTTATCCAGAATATTCCACATTGAGTACAATTGCTTAAGGTTGGGTTCCACTTTCATTAACAAGCCTATGTGAGACAAGAATTCAATAATGACTGTGATAAAAATAAAATAGCAGAACAAGTTGGACATTTGAGTTTCACCCAGAGTTACGCTGTTGAATATGTATCTCAATTCAAATTGCCATGGTATATCAAGGAAATAATTGCATATAATGAATATTGTAAAATAAATTTTTATGTTGTAATTTTTCTGCTTTTTATTTTACCCTATTCTTAGTTTTGATATGTCAGTGCAAGGCTGACAACTATCATCCTGTTTTGGGGAAGGGAGAGGCTACCCTTTATCCTGAGGTGGTATCATTCTTACTATTTTGGTGATAAATTATGAAACTTATGAAATTATGTTGTCAGTAGATGGTAGCAAATGGATGTCCTCACTTGGTCGAATAAAAATTCATAAGCCTTTGTCATTTTTTGTCCCCACCTTGCTTATTTTTGGATAGCTTGTTGAAGCATAAATTTTCAAACTTGGAGAAGTATATAGCTTTAGAGATCATTTAGTCCATCCCTTCATTTTGCAGAAGTGGAAACTGGCCCAGACAATGGATGACGTGCTCAAGGTCACACAGCTAGTACACTGGAAAAGCCAGAAATGAAACTAAACCAATTAACTTCTTTGCATCACTCCAAGCTGCTAAAAAGCACTTTATTACTAAGAGCAAAGAAGGAATGTTGCACATGTGCTAGCTTAATTGTCAGGCTCTGATGTATAATTGATGTCATTCTTATTGATGTATTATTGATGGGGCATATATTTGCTGTGCACATTGAAAAGAAAGGACTACTGGTCCCCCGTTCTAATTGCCACATCTGTGCATACATGTGTGGCTACTGCATCCAATACATAGCAAGCAAATAACAAGTGAGCATGGCTGTAGCACCAGAAATAGGCTTGAGGGAGTTATTTTTGTGGCAACTCTAGCAATTCAGAAACCTGGAGTGAGATAAAAGTAAACCTACTTATAAAATCCCCTGGGCATGGGAGAGAAATCCCACAGTGAAATTAAAGTTTTTACCAAAACAGGAACCCCCAACTCTGCATTAGCTAGCAGTCTGGGCTTATCCACAGCAGTGTCTGGGTAAATGTTGGGCGTACACCATTATCAAGGAGCAGGTGACAATGTGATAGGAGGGTGGGAAACTGGGACATGCAGAAACAAGACAGGTGGCTGGGCTGAGTGGCTAGGGGGGAGCTGGGGGTGGGCCTGGCAATCCCTGAAGCTATTTAGCTCAAAAACAGTGTTGATGCACAGGGCAGCTTCAGCTGAACTCCAAGTTCAGGCCCAGCATTGTCCACTTCCACATCACTTTCTACTATTCCATTGCCTATTGCCCTCTTTAAGAACTGTTAAAAATCAAAGTTAAAAAGCTTGTAATCAAGAGTTGCCAGGTTCTAAATGTATGCAGCAGCAGACTTCATGAAGCAAGTACAAGCTCAATCAACTACAAACTGTAAATCATTTGATGACTCCAGAGAGACAAATCTTTGAACTTTCCAGCCTCATTATTTCAGGGCATCCTATCACTAGGAATATACCCACCTTCAATCTCATGGAATATTTATGCAGTTTATCCTCCCAATGTGTGCAAAGCTTTCCTGGACAGCAGAGAGCATTTGCATAGGGGAAGGAGAACAGACTAGGATAGCCAAGAGCAACCCCAATATGACTGTTTTATTTCTTATAATTTTTTTACCCTACATAAAGTGTTGAGTTTTTCATAATTCTTATATGTTTACTGTGGTTAATCCATTTCACCACTAAACATGGTATATTCTGGCTTCGACACTGCAGAATGGTCACAAGTGACAGATGCAGAATTAGCAAACTGTAAGGAAGATAGCGACTGCCTAACGCAAATGGTCTCAAAGAGGACAAAGTGTTGTGCTTTTCAAACGGCAGTCTGACGTGAAAAAGAGTAAAATGTTTTCAGGACTTCTCATTTGTTTTATTCAACAAATATTTTGATTATCTTCTTCTACGTGATAGGGCAGTCTTTTCCTACTATTGTTGAAACTTTGCTCCCCTTTGGTAAGCTGAAATCTCGCAAAGTTGAAGCTTCTGAAAATGCAACTCATGCCCCTCCCCTGTTGGAAACACTCTTATCTTTTACCAATCCCTAGTAGAAATTCTTAAGTTTCATTTTATGTAGGTTCACATGTAAATAGTCATTTCTTCTCAATTTTCCTTTCCCCAAATAGACAACTGGTTTACAATATTGGCTATGCTATTTTGAACTTATGCCACTGCCTTCCTTGTACGTTTTAGCTCTTGTCTCCCACAGGAGATTCAATCTGCTACATCAGGAGCTGACAGATTTTTTCCTGCAAAGTGCTAAATAGTCAATGTTTTAGGTTTAGCCGGCAGCTACCCAACCCTGAGGTAGTAATGCGAAAGGGGCCACAGACACAGCATAAACAAATGAGCGTGGCTGTGTTCCAATAAAACTTTATCGACACTGAAATCTAAATTCCATGCACGTGCCACAAAATATTATTTTTCTTTTGATTCTTTTTTAGCCATTAAAAAATGTGAAAACCATTCTTAGCAGGCCGTAGTGTATCCACTCCAATGTTAGGGGAATGAGACTGTCTCGTGGTGATCAAGGTCTGATCCTGTCCCTGGTGGCCTCTCTCAACACCTGTGCGGTCTCTTGGAGGTAGCACTCCGGTTTTAAGGACTATTACCGGGCGTTAGAGCACTGCGCCACCATGAGAACACGTCCTCCTCGGCAGGCCATGTATCAGATCGGTTAGGGGGGCAAGAGTCCCCACGGGGTTTTCAAGACGCAACCAGGTTCCAGGCTCCTGCACAGGAACACTCTGGAAACACCTCCAGGCTCCAGCGAGGCGGCGCGGCGGGGGCAGGCAGGTACTCACCTGGCGCCAGTTCCAGTCCTCTCAAGCAAAGCGGCAGAGGCGATGGCCACGCGCGCGCCTGTCACTAACCCGCCGCGACCCGCTGCTCGCTAACCGAGAAGCTCACAGCCCTTTACCCCGCGCCCTCCTGGGTCAGAGCCGGGCCAGGTAGACGTGGCCACCTGGGGACTCCTTCCCACCCGGGCCGAACGCCGAGCCTGGATCCAGCCCCCGTTGGGGCGGGGCTCCCGCGAGCGTGGCCTCGCGCGCGCGCCCCCGTACTGCCCCAGCCTTTTCCCGTCGGGGACGCGCGCGGCCCGGCCGGCCCTGGCGCGTGCCCGCGGCGCCCTCGCTCGGCTCCGGCTGGTTCCGCCGCCGTGCGCGCCGCCCGCGCCCCCGCCCCGGCGAAGCTGCCTGCCGGGGAGCCAATTGGCGCTCGGCGAGGCGGCGTCCACTTCCTCGTCCGCCCGCCGCGCGCTCGGGACGGCTCCGGCGGCCGCGGGACGGGGCGGGGCACTCGGCCGAGCCGCTCTGCCTGCGTCCGCGCTCCCCGCAGCCAAGGGTGGGCGCGGGTCCTTGAAGGCGCACGACTGCAAAGCGCTCAAAAAGAAACTTTGGGGTGCCCGGAGCGCCGGCTGGCGGGGCGATCGGTTGGCTTTTCGGCGTGGTCTTTAGGATTAGCCGCCCAAGGAAGCGAGATGTCGAAGCCACCACCCAAACCAGTCAAACCAGGTAAGGGAGGCGCTCGCCCGGTCCCCTGGCCGCGGCTGTGCCCTGCGCTTCCTCTGCCACTTGGCCCGGCGGACCAGGCACGTACCCCGCCCGCAGCCCCGGGTCGGAGATCGGACCCACCAGGGTGGGAGCTCTTAGCTTCGTTGCGTTCGGTACCGGGGAGAGATCACTTTTGATAGCGCGAGGATTTCGAGGATTTAAAGAATACTTATTTTAAAAGAGGAGTCGCCCTCGGTTTTGCAACATTGTCATTCGCTGCAACTTTCCAGCCGGTGTGATGGTAACGTCCCATTGAAGTTTTCCGGAAAGACAGGACCATTGATTTCCTTAAAAAATAAATAAATAAATATGTCTTGAAATGGCCTTTAGCCACTTCCTCTTTTCTTAGTGTGTCACTGTCAAGTTAGGGTTCTTGACCGGCCAGAGCGAACGGGAAGTGCGTTGCTGCTTGCAGGGTGGAGTGGGTGAGCGAGCCTCCTTCGGGACTCAGGAGAGGGGCAGAGTTTGAAATTGACCTCGGGAGCTTGGGAAGAGCATTTAGAAAACTCTGTACTCATGCTGCTGGCGGGAGGAAGCTAGGATGCGGCAGAGTAATCTCGGCTATTACTATTCCGAAGTGTCACTTTATCATGCAGTACATGTCCTTTGCCAAACTCCGCTCTCCCGAAGACTTTGGCGTGCTAGACTGGAGAGCGGCGAGATTACTAAGTTCCTCAAAGCAGTTTTCTTGGCCGAGAGTCCTTGTTCACTTTTGATTCTGTTCTTAGAATATTTTCTGTGACATGGAGAAACAAGGGAATTTAAAAGAGACTGACGCATTTCAATTCAATACTGTAACAAACTCAGGTGCATTCATTTGGATAGGGAATTAAAGGAAACGCTGGAAATGGAAGATAAATGGCTCCGATGTACTCTCCGGGTTTTCCTTCCAAACTTGTGTAATTTCAGCATAGTGAAAGCTTAAACTTAGTTTATTTAAATCGAATTTTTAAGTAACTTTCGTTGCAAGAGGTAAGTTTCAGTGATTAATTTTCCTAAACTTTGATTAAGCACTACAGCTTTCATAATTATCCAGTTTTCTTTCTTTGCAGTCATACAATGGCAGTATCAAGTCTTTTTATTGGAAAATTGTTACATACTCACATGTGTAGAATAGTTACTCACTGAGGATTTAAATCTTGGTGGGCCGCGTGTGAAGGAAGTAGCTGAGACAGGCTGTGCCTTGAACAGAGATGGGGTGTGGCTAGAGTTGAGCTCTGCACTGCATTAAGTATGGAATCTGATGAGAAGTTTGCATTTTAAGTGCTTTGGATGAGGTAGCAGCTTTCTAAACTCTGATGTAAATTAGGACCTCTAGTATCTAACAAAGAAGAGTTGTTCTTTGATAGCTAAACAAAGTGCCTTATTTTTTCTTTTCTTTCTTTTTTTTTTTCTCCCTGTGGTGCTCAAGCAGAACAAAATACCTTATTTTAAAGAAAGTCCTGAGACACATTGCGTGAGGTTTTTCATCTCTCCAGACATATTAAATGATGTCTGTATCTGGAGGGACATTGACATCGATGTATGTGATGCACACACACATGCAGGAGTGTATGTATACTTGTATATTCATGCACACTTGCGTGTGGTTAGGGACTATCCTGTTACCAATTGGGGTTACACTCCCAAGAACCATTTTTGTTGTCTGACATCACTGCTTTCTCCTTCTCTTCAGTAAATCAGAAAGCACATGGTTAGACATGACTGCGGTTTAGAGAGAACTTTAACTCCACATGAATTTATAAATGAGATCCAAACACAATTAAAGTCACCATAGAAACTGGTTTGTAGGTTTAGTAATTTACAGTGAGAAATATTACTGTCAATCAGACTTGAAACTTTGTGTGGGCTGGCTTAATCAAAAACAGAAGTGTCCTCTTATAGTACTGTCCCATATTTACTGTGTGCTAGGCACTGGTCTAGACACTTTTACATGTATTAACACATTTGCTCCTCCCAATAACCCTGTCACTTCAGTACTGTTATTATTCCCATTGCACAGGTG
>JAQIFY010001665.1:0-13986 GCA_028533085.1 Varecia variegata | reverse complement strand
TTCAAATTTTTCAATTTTCTAATAATTTACTCAATGGCTAAATACAAATTTAATTGTTTTTAAAGAATTATGACATTATTATTTTAAAATTACCTTTATTAAACTGGTATTAGAATAAATTAACTTGGTTTTTAAAAAGAACTTCCAATTCATGAGCATGTTGATGACTGGAGGAGTTTGGGACCCTAACAGTCAGAGACTCTCGAGTTACTGAGCCCTGGTTATGTGTTTGGGTCTTTATGTAATGGATCAGAAAGCAAGAAGATATATTTGCATTTACAGGACTCCTTTGTACAGGCAAGTTGATAAGATTTGACAAAGTGTTCCATATTTGTCATGATAACAATGAAACTACCATTTTATTAGTATATTTTATAATCAAAAGTACAACCATACTGCAATGTGCCCTTTGCTTTCACATGTGATTTAATTTCTATAACACCCCTGCATGGCTGTTATCATCAGCCCCATCTTTTAAATGGGAAAACTGAGGCCCAGCATCGTTAACTAGTTCATCCCAAATCTTCTAGACAGGAAGTGAGAAGTTCTCCAAATTAGGTTGCTTTCACCATGCTCATTAAGCTGGCTTGGAGGGCTCACAATGAGAGAGCTGGAGAAGGAGAGCATCTTCAGGATTGCTTTAGAGCGTGAGGTTACCTGCTTTGAAAACAGAGGGAAGACCAGTTTAAAAGGTTGTAATGAATTTGATCAGATTCTATTCAGGAGTAGAATATTGGAGCAGTCTCAGGACAGGAATGGGAGGTGCTGAGGATCAGGAAGCATTGGCTCACCCGACCCTGGATGCTTGGCCACAGGTGGCTCACGTGCACATGTGGGATGCAAGGAGGACAGAGATGTCTCACATCCTGGAAAAGGCAAGTGATGGAATGGAGAATTGATAGTTCCAACTGCATTTTGAACCCTACTAATTCCTTACCAGTCATCTCTGATTTTTTCTTTTCCTTTTTCCACTTCTTTTTTTATTTATATTTATATTTATTTATTTTTATTTCCACATATTACCAGGGTACAAATGTTTAGGTTACATATGTTGCCTTTGCCCCACCCAAGGCAGAGCTTCAAGCATGTCCATCCCCAGACGGTGTGCACTGCATCCATTAGGTGTGAATATACCCATCCCCTCCTCCTGCCTCCCCTCTGCCTGACACCCAATGAATGTCACTACTATATGTGCACTTAAGTGTTGATCAGTTAATACCAATTTGGTGGTGAGTACACGTGGTGCTTGTTTTTCCATTCTTGTGATATTTCATGTAATAGAATGGTCTCCACCTCTATCCAGGATGATACGAGAGGTGCTAGATCACCATCGTTCTTTGTGGGCACTTGGGTTGTTTCCACATCTTTGCAATTGTGAATGGTGCTGCTATAAACATTTGAGTGCAGATGTCTTTTTTATAAAATGTCTTTTGTTCCTTTGGGTAGATGCCCAGTAATGGGATTGCTGGATCGAATGGTAGTTCCACTTGTAGCTCTTTGAGGTATCTCCATACGGCTTTCCACAGATGTTGTGCTAGTTTGCAGTCCCACCATTTTCCACTTCTCTGATACCCAAAGGAGCCATATGCATTGCTGATTATTGCTGATCCCTCCTTCTTTTCTCTCTTTCTTTCTTTTTCTCTCTTTCCCTCTCTCTCTCTCTCTCTCCTGTCTCCCATCTGCTCACCATCCACATTTGACCTTCATCACCTCATTCCTGATCACTTTAATACCCCCTAACTGATTTTTCTCTCTTGGACTCTTTTCCACCCGAATTCAGCCCCAACCCATAACACCGTCTAATTAATTTTCCTGAAACACTTTGATCATGTAACCACTCTGAACTCAAGATGTGAACAACTTCTCTGGCCTGTTGGACAACACAAAACTGTTTTTAAGCATCACGTTCAGAGTGGTTCTGACCTTTGCTTTCAGCTTACTTGCCTTGGTTCTGGATAAACTACTTGCTAAAAATGCCTTGACGTTTTTGCCTCCAAATTTTTGTTCATACTCTCTCATGCGGCAAAAATGTCTCTTCTCCTCTCTGTCACACCAATCAGACCAAATTTTCAAAGCCAAACTAAGATTAACCTTCACCATCAAGATATCCTTTCACGCTTAGGTGCTTCATGATCCAGCTTGGAAAGAGCCTTTCACTCCGTCTCTGACCACGGCCAAAACTGAAGGTCACCTTGTCCTGGTATCAACAGAAATGGAGAGAGGCTTGGTGACAGGATTGTAGTAGGAAAGCACTGGTGGGGAGAACTGGACAGAAAGAACACGGGACTGCTATGTAAAAGAATGTGAGGATGGAATGTTTTTGTGAGATTAATGATAAGAAAGGTGGAGAAAAATTTGGAATGGGCTTGAGATTAAAAATAATAAAGACAGCCACAAGGGAAGTGTAGGAGCCATCTGAATGGCCCTAAAAGGGACTGGCCCCAACAGGGACTGGCCCCATTTTAATTAACGGTTTTAGATAACACTGAAGCAGTGGCTACCTGATCCCCACAATGGATGTGTCCATCTCTTTGAGGATGTGGTATGAATTTTCCAAGGAAAAGATTCTTTTGGAACCTAAAACAGTCCAAAATTCCTTTACAAACAGAAGGCTTTGGGCAGGAAACATACTACCCCTCCAGAAATTGCATAATAACCATTTGTACTCAGGTTGTTATTCCATCCACTTGGAAGGACCTGACCACTTTTAGTCCATACCACCTTTCACAAACCTTTCAGTGAAGACTTTGATCAAATCCCACACAATTTGACCTTATCATTAGTAGCATTTTACAACATATACATATCACATGCCATGTGTTAGTCACAGTCTGTCTCCAGGATTACAAGACCTGGAGACAAGTCCAAAAGTTATAATTTTGAACATTCAAGACCACATGTAATATCAAAGATATAGCATTTGTGACTAAACAATATATTGGAAGAAACTCATGGTAATGGCATTTGGCTAGAGTTGAAAGCTTAGACTTTAATGTTTGCGAAGATCTGAAAGAACCTTGGTTTTTGTTTTCTCCAAAGGTCCTTCTCAGTTAACTGCATAATATCCAATTATGCATCTTAGAAGAATTAAGGGTTGAGAAAACCCAGCTACTATTGGAATCTTTGATTCTACAGAATATGCTTTCCCCAAACCAGTGCTTACACAACTAAACTCTTCCCTATGGGATTTAGTTGATTGTCATAACTTTTGAGACTGCCTTGCAAAGCCACAGACTTTTTACAGTTAAATGCTGCAGTTTAAAATGTTTTAAAAGTCTAGTGTTGTGGCTGATTTTGTGCATTATTTGATCAGGAAAGAAATAAAATCTCACAACTTTTTCTGATGTCTTAAATGAACTGGGGTTCTAATATTTATTTTCTAAGATCGCAGCATTTTAAGCACATTGTTTTTATAGGTGTGAGAATCAGCAGTCGCTGAAATATTTTTATCTTAAAGATGGAAAAAACTACAATTACCATTTACAGCAGGTAAGCAGGGGCCACAAGGAATGCTTTGTTTAGTCTGATTCTTCTTTGTGGTGAGAGGAATGGCAGGCTACCTTCCAGCCACGTCTCAGAGACAAATTTGTTAGGGCTGCAGGTGTTGCGCTCCTATGAAAAGGTGTAAATCACATGTCACATGTGTGGTTTTGCAGAAATAGCAGGGCTGTAGGAGTTTATAAATACAGTTTCTCTTACTTTGTTGAAGACATCATACAGATAGCACTTTCCTTAAGTGTCAAAAGCAAGAATTTGGTTTATTTATTTTTTTGTATTGGGAGAATGACATTCTCCATTTAGTGAGTTGTAAGTTAAGGACTTATTGCTTATCCATTGAATCAGGCACTTGGAGACCTGAATTTCAATTGCCTACAGCAGTGTCTCCCAGCTTCAGCACCACTCACATTCTAGGTCCACTAACTTTTTGTGGCGGGGGCTGTCCTGTGCATTGTAGGACATGCCACGGCATCCCCGTCTCTGCCATTAGAAGCTGGTCACACTCCTTTTTCCATCAGTTGTCATGATAAAAAATGTCTCCAGTCACTGCCAAATGCTCCCTGGAGAGGGGAGGAGAAATCTCCTTTAGTTAAAAACTACTGCTCTAGATTTACTTTATATTTGGGTGTTAATTTACTGCAGCCTAGTTTTAGGAGCTTCAAATGCCTCTAAACTAGCTTCAAACATTTAAGTGAACTTCCTTAAATGTTAATGGGGCCCAGGGATATAAAAGGTACTGAGGAGCAAAAGAGTGACTTTTGTCCCTGCGGGAGCAGATGTTGTGAGTGAACATGAAAGGAACTGTCATGACTTCTAGAATGGAACCTGGCAGCCATGCTTCCCTCTGGGGCACAGCTCACGGCACTCATGTCTTTTGTAAGATTTTAGGGAATCCAGAATAGTCGCATTTCCCAAAAGGCCCTGTCTACTTCCATATGGGGGCATCCTTTAGTATCAGGTGTAAATCCTCATAAAAAATTCAGTGACATGGATGTTGGAAAACCAGGGATGGTAAAATCACGTTATCACTTCCACGCCTCCTCCCAGGGCAGACATCACCAATCAATCACTGCACTCTTTGATGCTGAGTCTAACGTCAAGCTTCAAAATCTTTCTTAACACCAGACTCCAGGCATCGCTACCAATATCTTGAAATTAGAACTCAAGTGGAAATCTATTTGTCATCCTTGCTTTTAAATTGTTGCCAGTTATTTTAAGGACAATGGTAGCCACTGATGAAATATGTTGTTTGAAACATAACCTGCAAACAAAGCATCAACATCTAGAATGGAAACAGCATTAATGTAAACATCAGAGAAAGCACATCTGGCTAAATCATAAATTTTTATAAATTATAAAGACAAAGTGGATTTGCTTCTTTGACACTGTCGGCACAGAGATTTCTTCTGCCATGGTCAAACAGTCACTTGAGTTGGTGAGGAATTCTGTATTGGAGGTTTTGTGGGCTGAACTGCACCATGTTGTGTCAAAGCTGCCACCAAGAGCCACTTTTGTGTACAGTCCCGAAAGCTGAAGAGCAGTGAGAGAAAACTTTGAAAATGATGGATGGGCTTTTAGAACATTCCTGCCAGTGGGCGAGAAGGAAGACCCTGGGCATCTGTGGGGTTGCTGAAAGAAATTAGAAAACTCACCCTGAGGCCAGAGTTTGCTGAGAATAAACAGCACGGTCAGTTGGGATGGGCGATCACTAAGTATGTGGGAGTCAGAAACTCTATTTCCTTTCATGTCCAGAGGATCTAGAAAACTCTTGAAACTTCTTTAATAGCGGACACTACCTAAAAGCACAGGGATTGGATTAGTTTGGGGGCCTAGCCACTGAATCAGGGACTCTGGGGCAGGGCCCAACAATCTATGCTGCTAATCTCTCTCTCTCTCTCTTTTTTAAAAACAAGCTCCCCAGGTGATTTTGATGCATGTTGAAGCTTGAAAACATTGATCTAAGGCATGTTTATTTATTTTTGATTTGCATAACACTGCCCTCCACATCCACCCAAGATTGTTAAAATGCAGTATTTTGCAGAGTGGGGTCTGAGATTCTTCATTTGCTGTTGGTTCATGGGCCATAATCCAGTGTCTAAGGTTGAGCAAAAGAATTTCAATTTCTCTGAGGAAAAACAAAACGCTCTTTAACCTAGGACCGCCTGGCCTGAGGGCATGGAGCCTTTTCCAGGAGTGGGGATGGAGGCTGTCGGGGAAATAGTAGGGCAGCTGCTCAGAGCAGGAGTGAAGCAGGAAGAGGCACCTCAGGGAGGGCGAAACCCCAGGACCCAGAGCCTTCGAACCAGAATATCACCTGTTATCCATTCACCTGGAAACTTGGAACTCTGGTGACAGGGGTGGGTGCCGGCTCCCCATTCAGTATCATTGCAATTCTCATCTGGCTTCCGATTGCTGCCGAGACAGGTGTGGCCAGGAAAGTGACTGGTGCAGGAGGCAGGTTTTCACGCCAGATTGGCTCCTGGGTGCTGAAGTGCTTTCACATACAAGAACATTCCAAGACATCATCTTGGAACAAAAAAGCCTTTACCCAACTTATTCCGTGGACTGGGTTCAGAATGACTTTTAGTCATTTCTAGAAATCAAAATTACTCTCCAAGGAGGAAGTTTTGCTGTTACAGAGGCTGTTAGAAAAAATAAGACATGCTCTTTGAAGGCAGCTCCAAAGCCGTCGAGATGTGCTGGGAACAGGAGCCTTTCAGAGGCCTCCTGAGACTGGCTCGCCGGCGGCGGCATGATTTGAACGTACAAGCTCTGGCGTAGTGAACAGAACTTTCTGGGTAGTTGACCGCTGTATCTTGCACGGCTTGGAGTATATAAATGGCCCCAGGGGACAGTTTTGTTAGAGAGCAGAGGAGGCTGTGAAGATACTAGTTATCTTGTGAGGCGAGGAGGGGACAGTGAGACAAAGTGCTCAAGAGGGAAACTGCCTTGTTTGCAGTTTTGTCACAGGCCACCTCTTCAGCCTTTCACAAAACCGCTGAGTGGTGGGAGGGAGCCAGTGACCCACTGTGGTCCAGTGAGTCAGCTGCCCCCAGTAGGCAGGGAACCAGACTCCGTGAAATGTTAATTGTCTGCTAGAAAACACAGTTTACTTTAGGCGATTTCAAAAACAAAACCTCCGTTCCTGGGCAGACTCTGTCATTGAACTCCCTTCGCTTACATGTGTATATGCTCAATGAAGGTACATGAAAAAATTATAAAGTGGCCTTTTAAAAGGTGACACCATATGTTCTTTACTCTCTAAACCATAACACCTACACACATGGTGATTGAGTTACAGGCAGAAATATGCTCTAAAATGACATTTCCTCCCACTAATTTTAGATTGCCTATGCGGTTCTTGAGAAAAGTATTAATCTTAAACACAAAAATGATCTGCTCCATTCCGGCAATATCACATGGTTCTGAGATTTTCTTTGGTTATTTTATCAGCTCCGCTTCCATTGTTTCACCAGTGATACATTGTGCTTTTATTCACTTCTTTATTTTATGGAGTGCAGAGTCATAGTAATTTCCTTGTCCCAGTTCCATTAGCTTCCTGGTAGCATTGTTTGAAGTCTCCAGACCCTGATGTGCAATCCAACTGTTTCCCTAATATGTGGGAAGCAGCAAACGGCTTGTTTACGTCATAAACAGTTCCTGCTACAGTTTTCCTTTTTCTTCAACTCTTTTCCCATGAAAATTCTGGCAAGGGCCTAGCTCAGGATTCTAGGGCTTACCATAAACTTGGTATATAGTGAGCATTCCTGGAGCATTTGAGAATTGAAATAATGTGGATTGGCCTGGAATACAAATACTGATCCCACCAAGTTAAGCTGAAAAATTTGGAAACTGAGATCACACCAGAATTATTGTCATGTTTGCTTCTTGTTGGGTTCCTCAAACTGTCTGCACCAGATTTTTTTTTTTTTTTTTCACTTTCTCAAGTTCTTGATTCTACTCACACCTTCCACTATTTCACAAGAAGAATTAAACCTCACTTCACTGTAAACATCGACGTCATCTGACCGATGTCCTTTCAGTTTTCCCTTCATCTCAGAATCCCTCCTCACCGCTCCTGTCCTCTCTGCACCAACCTAACCCTACAACCAGCGGTGCTTTTCTTGTCAAGGGGAATCTACTCCCCTGTGCCCCACATGGCATTTCCTCTTACCCCTTCTTCATGCTTTAGCTTTCTTTCCAGCTTCTCTTCTTTCTTCTATTGATGATGACATAATCTATAAATAAAGGATTAATTTAAACCCATGTTTGCATAAACAAAATACCCTGTCTTTGACCTTTCTGTCACATTCTTCACTTTCACTGTCAAAGGTTTTCTTTTTGGAGAAGTCACCTATGCATTCTGTCTTTATTTCCTTACCTCCTGTTTCCTTTTCAAAGACACTGTAAGCCAAATTTGGTGCCCCCCAACCTCCTCCAGCAACGATCAGAGCTGAGATGCTGGTTTATTCTTAAGCAGGCAGTAATATGGGGGTGGAAAGAGGCAGAGAAGAACTGGAGGTGGGACAGTTATGACTGTGGCAGTCGTAAGTCTAAGGAAGCAAGAGGCAGTGGAGATCCGCGTTAGGGGTGTGCTGGTGACAGAACAGGAGAGCGTGGGTAGAAAACGCTGCACAGATCAAATCTTCAGGTGTTTGCTGCTGATGGGGGATGGTGTATTTTGAGCTTGAGTGTTTAAGGAAATGTTGGCATTATTTACAAGTTTAGGGACCACACGAGGAGAATCTGAGTGCAGGTCAAGTGGGGTTCATGAGGAGGTTAATTTTAGACTTGCTGTATTTGTGGGAACAGTTGTATGATGGGAGACCAAAGTTGCAAGTTTGGATTTAGGGCTTGAGAAAGACATGGGAGTTAAAGACACACACTTTCAAGGCAACTTTATAGAAGGGAGTCTTTCAACTGTGGCTGTGAGTTTTCGGAGAAAGAATGTATGTGAAGATAAAGAGAAGATAGCTTAGGAAAGGACTTTAGAGAAATTCTTATTTCAGGTGCAGGTGGAAAAGGCCTCGGAGCAGAATGAGAGAGAGAAATTCAGGACCCTGGAAACTGGTACTGGTTTCCAAAGAGGAAACGCAGTTAGCACAGTCAAACGATGCAGAAAGATTAAGTAGAAGCCGCAATGTGAAGAGCCCCCTTAATCTGGCCTTGGAGAAATCATTCATTCTTTTGTTCATCAAGAGGTGACCAAGCATGGACCGTGGGTTGAGCACTGTTTTAGGAAGTAGACCAGAGATTTAGTAATGAAGGCAAATTCTGTCCCTGCCTTTAGGGAGCATACAATTTGAAATTTTTTTTTAATTTATTTTTATTTTTAAGAGACAGGGTCTTGCTCTGCTGTCCAGGCTGGAGTGCAGTGATGCAATTGCAGCTTACTGTAGCCTTGAATTCCTGGGCTCCAGGGATCCTCCTGCCTCAGCCTCCTGAGTAGCTGGGACTGTAGGAGCATGGTACAACACCCAGCTAATTTATTTTTTTCATTGATTTTAGAGAGAGGGTCTTGCTGTGTTGCCTAGGCTGGTTTCGGACGCCAGGCCACAAGTAATCCTCCCGCCTCAGCCTCCTGAGTAGCTGGGATTACAGGTGCGAGCCATGGCACCCAGCTATTAAGGAGCATACTGTCTAATGATATCGGCAGAATATTAACAAGGAAGAAAAATTCAATCTGCTAAGTGCTATAGCAAAGAGCAGACAGCATGTCCTTGTCTCTAATACTAAGTGGGTGGATTTGAGGACCTGTCACTCTTCTCGCTACCAGTAAGGGCTCTGGAACCAGACTGCCCGGATCTCAATTAGGGCTCAGCCACTTATTAGCTGTGTGAGCCGCAGCAAGTTATTAATATGCTCTGTGCTTCACTATCCTCATTGATGGTAAAAAAAGATAATGATCATAATAACGGTATCTGCTTCATAGGTTTTTGGTAAGGATTAACTACGTTAAAACTTGTAACACATTGGGGCACTGAGTGACATGTAAGAAGCCCTTGATTAAAAACAACCAAACTTCTGTGGTGCCTGCAGCAGGCTGATGAGATAGGTTCTATTATCATCTGCATTTTCATAAATGAAACTGAAACACAAAGAGGGGAAGTAGCGTCCCCAAAGTCACACAGCTGCAAGTGTTTTTTCATTTGTCTCCTCTTCACCCTGTTGGTGAAGGAGGGATTTCCACACTAGGGTTGTGGGCCTGGCCAAACACATGACACCACACACTGGACAGATGAGACAGCAGTTTATTTGTCACACATGCTCACAGCCTGGGGAGGAGGATACTGTCTACCTGGCAGAGCAACATGGGGCTTCAAGAGCACAGTGAGCAAGCAGGGCCTGTGGGAGGCAGATGTGTAGTAACAAGAGGGCGAGGTGGCCCCTGGTTCTTGCTGGAGAGTGTGAGTGGCTTGTTTGAATAATTCTGCAGGCTGGCAGGGAACCGAAACGTGCTACCCAAAGGTAACCAGGCACTGGGCCTCATCCCCTTGGGGGGGGTGTTGTTTGGCTGGGGGACCTTATTTGTGGGAGCAGAGTGGGGAGGGAAGCTTGCAGTGAGGCCTTCTGAGGCCCCCCGATTTTATGATGTCAGCACTTAATATTGGGCCTCAATTTCAGGCCTCATGCCTCAGTGATCTAGTGCGGATTAGCACCTGGGCAGACTGATTCTAGGTCAGAGATCATTGTCACTATTCTACAATCCCTGAAATTTAGACAAAGTGACTGTTTTCCGAACATGTCTTGCATTCTCCATCTTGACACTACTTGTTCATGCCTAGTCCTTTGCCTGGAATTCCCTCCTGGTTCTAAACTCTGCCTGTTGAAATTCTACCTGCCTGCTAAGGCCCATCTCAAATGCCAGCTCCTGTGTGAAGCTGCTTCTTTCCATCAGGTGTGGCCCCGTCTGCCTTTCCAGACAGTGCTGTACAGAGGTAATGGAATGCCAGAAAATCACGGTTCTAGTTCTGGCTTTGCTGATTATTTGCCACATAAGCTTGGGGAAATAAGTTAAGCTTGATTAGCCTTACTTGCCTCATATCTCAAGTGGGGATAATAATCTCTCTTTGAAATGGTAGTATAAGATTATTCATGAAAATATATGCACGATGCTCAGTATTTAGAAAGTACACAGTAAGTATGAATTTCCTTTTCTTAAGTTACTTTGTATCCTTACTGACCCTTATATTAGTGTGCATCATACTATAGTTACTTGTTTGTTTCAGTCACCCCCCATGACCATAAACTTGAAGACAGATGATATTTTATACTTTTCTCTTTTACATCCTTGTCCTGGTTATTTGCTGCTCACCATCACTTGCAAATGGGATGTTTTTATCAATCGTGGAAGGAATTCTCAGCATAGATTGCCCTACGAATCAGGAAGGCTTCCTAGGACAGGTGTGCTGTGGTGCCTCTCATGCACACAGCTGCTTTAGCTGGTGATGAAGTCTTTTATTCCTAAAGGAAACGTACCTGGGAGACACAGCACATGATGTTAATCTATTTCATACTATATAACTGTATGTGATGGTGAAGCTGACTGATATATCCCAACATTAGGTTTACTGGGGGTACAGTTTTCAGTACCTGAACAAGGGCAGGAATGACAAGAGGAGAAGAAAATCAGGTGTCAAATGGTAAGTCTTGGGCTTCTAAGGCAAAATTTGCTTCTTTGTAATTTTAACACGTCGGTTTGGGAATGGGAGGAAAATAAAGCTCAAACACGTTATTTGTGCTATTTGCCCATGAAAAATGTAAAATGTATGATGAAGAAGAAATATGAAACTGTCATAGGAAGGAGATGTTTGAATTTTCTTAAGATTTGTGCTACATTGTCTGTTTCTCATTAATATATTTGATAGAGAAATAGGTGTATTGATTTTTAAAAAGAATGGAAGATGGGATGTCAGGGGTTTATCATTTTTTCCTCATTCAGTCCCTAATAAAGTGTGTGATTTGGGGTAAACAAGGCATCTCACTTCTGTTTCTTTTACCTTTCTTATGAATAAAATGAGAGAGACAGCATTGGCTATTTTTAATAACACTGGACATCACAAAGGGACCCAGGGGCTTGAGAAAAGTGGGCGCTGGGTTTTGAGGTTGCTGAATGCATGTTTCCACATAAGTACAAAGTGGGAAGGAAATATTCCCTTGTGATTCTGAGCCTTGGGAGGGAGGTGAGCCTCCCTGGTCAGCTACCTCCATTGGCTAATGAATACAATGGCCCGGCATTATGGAGTGCTAACTGTTTTGAAGCCTGACTGACTTAAGAAATCACAAATGTCAGAAAAACTACACAATTGAAAGTAATTATGGAAATTTGAAGGAACCCAAACCATTTCCAGAATTCAGTGATTCCTGTCCAGCCAGAGGTACCCTTCTCACTGTGTGAAATATTATGCAATTTGCTGTAAGTGCCTTGGATATAATTTGTCCACATTTCTACCTAACACTTCTATAAGTTATCAGTAAAAAATTTCCCTTCAACATACTGAATGTACTTTAGATACTACTGAAGCCACCTGAAATCTTTTTTGAAACAAAACAAAGTAAATAAATGTTTTACTACATAAATATACAAATGATGTAGTCTTCTGACATAATTTGCTGCCTATTGAGTTATTGTCATTTCAATGCTTATGACTCTTTTTTCACTTGTTCTATTCTGTTTCGCTAATGACAGGGAAGGACCAACCAACATTTGAATTAGTTATGCAAATGCATTAGTATTAATCTTTCTAGAAGTTGGTGTGTTCATTAGTATCAGTAAAGCTATTTCCATGGCCATTTGTGGAGGTGTAATAGATGACAGAAAAATAGAAGATGATAATAGACTAAGAAAAATATATTTGAATTACAGCAAATAAAATTTAATCTAGGCTTCACACAGGACATTTCCCTCTGGAAGATAAAACCTGTAGTTTTTGGACCTTATTTATAGTCTAGCCAGATTATGGACAGAAACAAGAAAGAGGAACTTGGTGTGGAGCACATTAATGAATTTTCATACTTTTCCTTTTTCTGCAAAAGGGAAATATCTAATATTTAAAGTTGAAAGTGAAATTTTGAGGAGGTTTATCAAGAACCTTCAAAATCATTTTTCTGGGGCTCTCTTTGGGGTGAGAGTCAGCAGCCTTCTTGTCTGACTGATGCAGTCAGGAGAACAGGGCTGCAGTTCTGACAAGTAATGATCCGCATTTATATGCGGGGCTGGGCGATGGTGCAGGATTCCTGTGCATGTAGAAATAATTGGGCAATTATTCTCATTTCAGGACTGGGGAGGGTATAGCAGAAGCCTGCAAATTACATGCTTAGAAATTCTCTTGGCTGAAAAGCTCCTATACAATAAAACTTTTGTGGTGTTTCTTTTCCATGTTAAGTGTTCTTTCATTATTAAAACTGCTTGGGAAGATGTGGCTAATTTCATGTTCAGATTAACACCAATCATGAGTTACTAATTTTCAAATAGAAAACAGAAAGCATCTTAGTAATAAAAATTGAAAACTGTGCACTGAGCATTTTAATGAATGATCATCAGAGACATAGTTATATTTTTGAAAGGGAAAATGTTGAAAAGCGTGTAGTCAGAATGACAGAGCCTACATTTTGCTGACATGGGAAGGAGTCAAAGGTTTGCCTGTTAATCTCAGTATGTTAAAGCAAATTGGACTGGGGTTTGAGGACTGGCCTTGAAGACAGGTTTTATCTCTATCCATCCTTTTTTCCCTGGGTTCTAGCACAAGGGCAGGAGCTCCAGCAATGATTGCTAAGCAGCATAAATAATTTTAAATCATAGAGAAGCCCCCAAGCCTGATTCTAGCCAATAATTCCAACCACATTTCCTACTAAATCTTTTATTCATGAACTCAATACTGATTTCAAATGACCAGCTTGAATTTCATCTCTTTTTGACACTGTATTTATGAAGACTTTGAATCAATTGTTTTGTTCTTGCTTTTTGCTAATCAATATATACGATAGTGAAAAAGAGGAGAAAATCAGTATCAAATGGTTTTGTGAGTCAATGACTACATGCTGAATCCAATGGATGCCATATCTTATCCTTCAAGGCTACAGATCTGGAGGACAGCATGAAGCTGCCCCAGAAGACAGGTTGATCCGTAGCTGACACAGGTGCCAAGAAGGACACTTGTCCCGTGAGTCATTCATGGGCCCGAGGTGAGTCGTGTGAGATCATTACTAATTGTGACACCCCGAGATACTCTCATGCTGTGAATGAGCTTTATGCACAACAGTTGATGAGTGCCCAGAGATCTTACATGAGCAAAGTGGTAAGTTCTACATGTTTCCAGTTCTTCATTTTAAAGGAAAACATGGCAGCATGATGACTAAAGTATACGTTGAGCAGTTCATTGAATACCAGATAAATAATACTACTTAAAAGCAACAACAGCAAAACAACTCCCTGAATTTTTTAGCTTGTATAAAGGCATCCTCTTTATTTTCTACCCCTCTTGTATG
>JAQIFY010001664.1:0-13987 GCA_028533085.1 Varecia variegata | reverse complement strand
ACTAGAAAAGAGCCCAAAAAGCCAGAACAATCTTAAGCAGAAAAATCTGGAGGCATCACATCACCAGACTTCAAACTATGGTACAAGGCTATGGTATCCAAAACAGCATGGTATTGGCACAAAAGTAGAGACATAGACCAAATGGAACAGAACAGAGAACCCAGATATAAAACCACCCATAGACAGCTAGGAAGGGGGGGGTGCACACAGCAGGAGGTGAGTGGCTAGTGAGCGTGAGCAAGTGAAGCTTCATCTGTATTTACAGCCACTCCCCATGGCTGGCATCACCGCCTGAGCTTAGCCTCCCCTCAGCGCCCCGCCCCCCAGCCCTGGTGAAAAACTGTCTTCTATGAAACCGGTCCCTGGTGCCAAGAAGGTTGGGGACCACTGGTTTAAAGGATATTTTGGAAGAGTAGTAGCCTGGATAGAGAAAAGTATTCAAGAAATATTAAATGAAAAGATATGTTGCTAAATAATATACTGGGTGATAACATTGCCATTTCTACTGAGAGAGAGAGAGAGAGAGGCAGAGAGAGAGATTCTTCCCTAAAGAATGTGGAAGAAAAAAGAGAAATAAACAAGATAATTTGGTTTTCAATAAGTAATTACTTGTCTTTGGGTTGCCAGATGTCTCCTTGCCTTGCTTCCAGCCTGGAATTCCAAGTTTGGGAATCCAAATTTAGCTCCTGTCCCCCAGGAACACCTTCAAGGACCATAAGCTTCCTGGAAATCCACACCTTGGCGAGCTGGCCCCAGAGTGAAATGGGCACCCCACGCTCTGTGAATTTGGAGCCGTATCTTGCTCCTGCAGCTTGCGTTTTCCCCCGGTTATTAATTCCCATTGATTATTCTTTCCAAATAATTGTTTTTCCAAGGCCTAATTTTTGTCTCAGTTGTTATTTCTGTAGTCTGTACTCCAGCTGGATTTTTTTTATTGGTCTCTGTATTAGTTTCCTAGGGTTGCTGTAAAAAATTACCACAATCTGGGTGGCTTAAAACAACAGAAATGTATTCTCTCACAGTTCTGGAGGCCGGAAGTTCGAAATCAAGGTGCCAGCATGGGTGATTTCTTCGGGGGGCTCTTGGGAGAACCCATCCTGTGCTCTCTCCTAGCTTCTGGTGGCTGCCAGCAACCCTTGGCCCTCCTTGGCTTGTAGATGCATGGTGACAATCTCTGGCTCTGTTATATAGAAATCTTCTCTTGGTGTGAGTGTGTGTGTCTTCATATGTCCTTTCTTCTTCTTATAAGGACACCAGCCATGGGATTTAGAGCCCACCGTAATCCAGTATGACCTCAACTTAACTAGTAACATCTGCAAAGACCCAATTTTCAAATAAGGTTACCTCTGAGGTTCTGAGCGGACATGAAATTTTGGGGGTCACCATTCAACCCTCTATAGCCTTCAGAACTTTCTATCCACCCATCCATCCCATGACCCTGCTGGAGTAATTTTCTTAAAAACCGCTCAGCAGGAGCACCTCACCCTTGCCTCCAAACCCTTCAGTGACTGCCCACTGTTGACAGAATAAAGTCCTCTCTTTAGCTTAGCTTTAGTCTGGTCCCAATGATCTTTTTTACATCCCATTTCTCCACTCTCCTACACACACCCTCCAATCCCATGGGAAAGGTCTTCTACGTTGTTGAACAGGCTGCAAGCACTCTCAGCTCCTGCCCCGTTCTCCTTCTGTTGCTTATACACTCTTCTAGAACACACATATCTTTCCTCGCTCACGAGAATGTTTCCAGCCAGCCCAGGTCAAAGGGCTCACCCCTGCCCACAGACTGACTCTACCCCACACTGCTGCACACCATTCCTCAGTCTGCAGTGATGCCATCCTCTACTGGAGTTTATATTTTACTCAAGGACGAGCCAAGGATGACCCTGTGTGCTTTACTTCTTTGGGGGCTTGGATTTGACCATGGTGTTTTGAATCATGTGGCTTCATGGCAAATGAATTTGTATGTTGCTGCTGGTGTGAGCATGCTAGAGGATTGACTGAGACCTGGCGTGAGCAGGACTATCACGTTTGGATGAATTACTCCGTGCCTACTGGCCCACAATGAATAAAACGGATGAAAAGCCCTGTAGGGACATGGAGTGAGGGGAAAGGAGAGAATCGTGGCTGCTTTGAGAGTCAGGGCAGTGGTTTTTCAAAGGAAAAGTAAACTGGTAGAATCACTGCAGGAGAAGCATAGCCCTGAGGCTGGATGCCACGAGGCGCTGGGCTCAGCGGGAAAAGTAACGACATGTTGGGAGGGAAACCACTGCCCTGTCCTCCTGGGGATCAACTGGTGAACAACACGGTTGGCAAGGGATAGAGACTGGAGGGAAATAAAAGAGGAGATATGTAGTATAACAAACAGGACGGATATCAACACCTTTCATTATTGGCTTTAACAGATGCTCTGAGAACTTGAAAGTAACCAGGAAGTTTTTATTCTCGTGATTGTTATCAGTGTCTTTTGCTAGCTCTTCCTAAGTGGCAGTGATTGGCATCGGCAACTGGCTCTTCAAATGATCTCCCAAAGCACTGCGTCTCTATGGGGACACATGAGGAGCTTAGTTCCCCTGGAAGCAGATTTCCTCTAAACTTTCTTGCCTCGGGGACTTTGTGGTTTTTTGGGGTTATGCCTCAGCCACATCAAAGCCTCACAGGCATTGTGTGCTGGGATCCAGAAGTGGTCCACCCAAGAAACAAGAGCAGAGTGAGAAAGAATCAGGGGTGAGAATTCGGGCAGTTGCTCAAGGTGTGGGCTCTGGGCTGAGCCCACTGACCGACGAGTGACATTCTGTGTTTCAGGTCCCAGGACTAGTGTTCAATGTTGGAAGCTTTGAAGCCACCAGGGTCTTTCCTTTCTGGGTCTTGGCAATACTTCTTCATGTAGAGGGTTTGGAAACTCAGGCTAAGGAATGGATGTGGGGAAGATTGCCCGCCTGTAAAACTGTTTATGGACAGCCTGTAATTGTAGCTCTGATCTCGTCAATCTGACTCATAACTCTACCTGCACTGTCTTACCTGGCTAGATTAAAAAAATACCTATCATATTGTGGAAACAGGTGACTCTCAAGGCCGTTAAAAATTATAGTTTCTTAGACACCCCATCCAAAAAGTATGCCTGTTTGCCTTAGGAGAGGAAACAATTAAATTTGTCAGTATGTCCTCTGTGCAGCAGATTTGTTTTCAGGTCCTAATGATAATCCTACTTAGCTCCCCCCAGCCCCGCCAAAAGGAACAACTCAAGCTTGAATTTGTCCCATCCATCTATCTAAAAAATATACATGAGTCTGAAATGTCATTTTGAGAACCAGGAAGGGCAGAGGGGACACAAGGCAAAGGATGTATTTATTGTTCATGCTTCTGCTCTTGAGCTGTGATCTTCTCCAGTGCTCCCTGTGACGGGAACTGCCCCCCGCCCTTAACAAAAGACAAGTACAAAGAGCAGAGCCCTTCACAAAAAGTAAAACAAGAAAAGATCCCTCAGTGGTCCAGCGTCCCAGGTGTCACTCAGAATTATTCATTAGATTAAAAAAAAAAAAACCCCAAACACATATGCGCAAGCAGGGGGTCCCCATAGCGAGCCCGCGGCCACTGCCCCGACGTCTGAGGTCGCGAGGTGCCGGCGGACGTGGCCAGACATCGCTCTTCCTGCCGTTTGCTGTTTCCGCAGAGAGAGGCCGGGTTACTCCGACTGCAGCCCAACTTCTGAACCGTGGAGGATTCCAGGTCGTCGCTTCTGTGTCTCTTTTCCCAACTAGACAGTGAATTCCTGGCGGGAAAGGATGATGTCCACTTGTCTCTGTGCCCCCGGGGACCGGCTCAGTCCCAGGCACGTGAGAACACTCTGAGAAAACGTTCTGTTTTTGCATGGCGGTGATTTAACAATGGCAAGGCCTTCGGCACATACAGGACGTTCCACTGCTGTGTTTGTTTAGAGCCAACGAGTATGTGAAATGAGGCTGCACCAGGACTGGGATTCTCACTGACCCGCAGTGGTGCTGGCGCCGTGACTCCGAGACGGAGGAGGAGGAGCGCGGCGAGAAGAGGGAAGCCCACGGAAACGCTGGCGTGGATGGGGGTGGATTGGTTCCCTGTGGCTGCTGTAACAAATTACCACAGGAAAAACGGGTTAAAACAACACAAATTTATTATCTTACAGTTCTGGAGGCCAGAAGTTCAAACTGAGTCTCACTGGGCTAAAATTAAAGTGTCGGCAAGGCTGCGTTCCCTCACGAGGGTCTAGGGCAGAACCATTTTCTTGCCTTTGCCATTTCTAGAGTCCCCTGCCTCCGTTGGCTCGAGGCCTCTTCCTGCATCTTCAAACTAGTCTCTGACTCTGACTACTTCTCTGCCTTCCTCTCTCATTTCTAAGGGCCCTGTGGTTACCACAGGCTCACCTGGGCAACCCAGGATAACCTCCCCCACAGGCTCACCTGGGCAACCCAGGAGAACCTCCCCCACGGGCTCACCTGGGCAACCCAGGTAACCTCCCCCATGGGCTCACCTGGGCAACCCAGGTAACCTCCCCATCTCAAAGTTAAGGTATGAGCAAGCTAAATTCCATCTGCAACTTTAATTCCCCCTTGCCATGTAACATAACATATTCACAGGTTCTGGGGAGTAGGACATGGACATCTTTGGTGGGGGCATTATTTTGTCTACCCCAGAGGAGCACTCAGAGACGTCCTCCTTCTATCCTCAAGGAAACTCAGGCTCAGAGAGTTTATGTGAATTCCAACCATTACCTCCATAGCAGGAAAGGTCTCCTCTGACCCTCTGACTCTGGGCCACCTCTTCCCAGAGCCCTAAGCAAGACTTAGTGGGAGGCGGTGGCTCCCTCTCCTTTCACTTCTTTCTGTACCTGTGCCTCATGGTTCCCCTGCTGACCCGGAGCAGGATGTTGAGGAGCATGTCAGGTGGGCACATTCACCCACAAGCAGACAGAAGGGACAGTGGCCGTTGCATGGTGTCAGAATGGATGGGACCCACCCTTAAGGAGCTTATTGCTTTGGTGCAGCTGCCAGGTGCCCAGGTGGGGCCACTGAGTTCAGTGACTAAAGGCCCCAGGAGTCTGAAATCCTGGAATTTCTTCTTTAGGAAGTCCATGAAGGGGAGCTGAGGAGTGAGTCCCAACTGGCTGGTTTACAACTAACAGTGACATTCGCTGTCTGGGCGTGGCTGCTGTGGTTTTCTCCGTCTGGGTACCCTGCTAAACCAGGGCTGGCCCCCAGGAAAAAAAAAAAAAAAGGTGTCAGCTGCTGGGCATCCTCCAAGGAGACACTGGTGATTGTGGTACGGAGCCCAGGCAGAAGGCGGCAGGGGATGATCCAGTGTGCACAACAAGAGTGCTCCTGTCAAGTTCAGGGCCAGTGGGGAAGACACAGGACTTACTGCACGAGGCTTTCATCTGGAAAGGGCAAACCAAGACCTGGGGAGCAGATGCCCAGGGGAGGGGGTCGGGTCTCATTCATCAAGTCACCTCCTTCTAAGTCACTTCATTTCACACAGCTGCCCAGTCCCTTTATCCACAGCGGGAAGCTGACAAGAACTGGCTGAACTTGGCCTCTGGCCAAGGATACAGGGCCGAGAACTTCTTGCTTAGAAAGTGAATTCCTCAGAACTCTGAGACGAAGTCAGTCTTGGGAGGGAGATGAGGCATTGAGGAGGGACAGTTGGGGTCACTGAAAAAGATGGCCCGATCTCTGGAGGAGAATCCCCAGCGCATGTTGTTGGGCCTGGAAAAGTCCCCTCAGTTTGGTACCACAGAGTCCCCTGCGTCCCGGCAACCGACAGGTGAAGCGAGAACCCTGACCCCCGGGGTGAAGGATGAGAAGTGAACCAAGTTGTCTACCATGCAGGTGACAGCCCACGTCCCGTGGCTGGGGGCCTGGGGAACTGGGTTCGTGAAGAGTGAACTCTTTTTCTATTAATAGAAAGTCTTTGGCACAATATTCCTGACCACTAGCTAATGTTCTCTGAGCAGGACAGAGCTTAAGACCCTGAAGGGGCAAAGGGACCTCTGTAGGAAGACAGTGTGGGTAAACCCGGGAGAACATGTGAAACCGCCCGGGGGTTTAGTTGACGATGGGGACTGTTGTTCTGGTGGCGGGGTGGGGACTGTTGTTCTGGTGGCGGGGGCGGGGATGAGGGTGGAGACAGCCAGTGAGCAGGCTGGGTGGGCACGAGCAGGAAATCGGGGCTGTTGTGTTCCTGAGGAGACCCAGTGTCAAGGAAGAATCAGGGATTTGTCAGCTTGAGGGACATTTCTTTTGTGAAAATGACCCCTAGGTGGGTAGCGCTAAACCCCTGCGGCCCCGGATGTAAGAGAGGCCTAACCTCCTTTGTCGGAACCCACAGCTGCAGACCAGGAGGCGGGTCCCTGCCTCTCCCAAGGAAGAGTCAGTTCAGAAGCACAACAGCTTCCGGGGAGCTTCGGGCTCGTTCCTGCCAGGGCCTGCCACGGGCTGCTGCAAGTAGGCTGCAAAAGGTGAGCTCTCTGGGGCGGAGTGGGGAGGAGTCAGGGTGTGGCCCTGCAGCCAACTGGGTCTCTCTGCCACAGACTGGGCAGCAGCTGCCAGGTACCCTGTTGGGTCCTGGGCTGTCCTGCCAGGAGTGCCTGGGATGGGAAGGGCTGAAGGTTGAGATTTTCTTTTAGGAATTCAGTGTTCAGCTGGAAAATGTAAAACGACCTCTCATGGCTCTTTCTTCTTCTCTTGAGGCTCCTGACAGCTTCTGACAGGTACTGCCTGAAGTGAGAGGACCCAGCAGAAATGGAGGGAGAAGCCAGAGGTAAGGGCTGTGGGCCCCAAACAAGGCCGGGGCAGCAGCCTCTAAGGCCGTCCTCCCCGTGGGTGAGAAGGGAAGTGTCCCAGGGAGCCCGTCTGGGGGAGCTCTTGGTTTCTGGGAAATCTGGGGGCAGCCTGGCCCCTTGAGGACCCATGAGCTCATCTACATTGGACCAAGTTTGGGCTTCTCAGAGAAACCCTGGCTGACCTCTCTGTGTTATTGCGAGAGGAGTGGAGACTGGACTGTGAGCATAGAAAGTCCTGCAGTCTCTGAAGCAAGGAAAGTGCCCCCAAAATACGTGGTCAGAGTCAGGCATTTACACGGGCCAGAGAGGGCCTGGCTGAAAAAAATCCCAGCAGTCAGCACTGCATTATCAAGTTACTTCTGGTTTACTAGAAACAAAGAACTTACAAACAACTGAATCCATTTGTCTTAGTCAGCTCGGGCTGCTATAACAAATACCATAGCCTGGTATTTCTTTCTCGCGTTTTCAGAGGCTCGAAGTCTGAGATCAGGATGCTGGCATGGGTGGGTTCTGGTGAGGGCTGTCTTCCAAGTTGCGGACTTCTCCTTGTATCCTCATGCGGCGGGAAAAGAGTGCGTAAGCTCTCTGGGGTACCTTTTATAAGGGCACTAATCCCATTCATGAGGGCTCTTCCTTCATGACCTAATCACCCCCAAAGGCCCCCGCACTAATGTCATCACGTTGGGGATTAAGTTTCAATGTATGGGCTCTGGGGAGACACAAACATTCAGTCCATAGCGCCTTTTCTAGATTTCTGTTCTAAACCGCCACCAGGTGGGTTTCGTTTTTAACCCAGTTAGCACAGGAGTTTGATAAATGGCTGTTAGGTAACATGTTTGAAAATGTGATTTGACAAGACGGTCATTATTTTAAAATTATATAATGTATCAAACTGACTATTCTAGATGAATTTCAATATGATTTGTTAAGGTCTATAATGTAGCCATCAGTATTACCCGTTACTGCATTAAACCTGTGAATTCACTTAGGAAGTGATGGCATCATTGTCAGATCTAGTTTTTTGATGTGTGAAAGGCAATGACTATGGAGGCCCGATGCTGGGGTGGGGTCCCCCCATTTCATCTTTAAGTGTGACCTCAGGCAAGCTCCTCAGCCCATCTGTCCCTGAGTTTCCTCATCTGTGAAATGGGGATAAAATAGTATCTTATTGGGTTATTGTGCAGATTGAGTTAATACATATAAAATATACAGAACTGGGCTTGGCCTATACTGTGGACTCAAATATTAGCTATTATTATCTCTTATTTATTTCAGTTCTTTACAAATGTATTTGATTCATGTGGATTTTGTATTTTGTTTTTTTTTGGAGGAAAATTTAGTGCTTCCGTTTCCTGTCCTGACAGCATGCCCAGAAAACAAGATGGTTTATGTTTTGGTACAGACAATTTTGGAAAAATGTTAGAAATATGGCACATGGGAATGGAATCTTCTAGTATCATTAACCTATACCCAGCATCAAGTTCTATTTCCTTTACAACAGTGTGGGCTCAGTAGATGGTTGATAAATAATTTCAGCACATTCCCCAAACTATTTTTGGTTGTTTCTAGGTCCAATGGCCAGGAAAATGTCATCAGAAAGTAGCCAGCACGGCGATGGCACAGTGTCCTTCCCTCTGATGTTTTGGTATTCTCTGGAGCTGAGAAGCTGGCATTTAAAAACAGATCAAGATTTTAAAGCTGCAATTGGATTGTTTTCTGTTTCATTCAGAATCCTCCTCACATCCCCTCGGGCAGAGGCCCTCCACGCTGGAGAGTGTCCATCCCAGCTGTGGTCTTTGCCTTCCAGCCAGCTGTGTGATGTCAGTCAAGACACTTATTATCTGTTAAAAGGAGAATTGCAAAAAAATATTGTAGCCATTTCACTGGTTATTTCTTCCAATCAATGGGAAAGTGTATGTAAAAACGTTTTGAAAGGAAAGTATGAAAAGTGGCAAATTGGCCTCCATGATAAATAAAATTTGACATCATATATTCTAAAATTTAAAATTTCAATGATCACGGAAATCCCTACTGACAGCATAAGTCTTGAGTGCTAGTTCCCTTGGATGCCAACCATGATGTTTTTCTGAGCCTGGGACCTTCTTCCAGCCACTTCTGCCTGTGGCCATCTCAGCTTCTTTCTATTGAACTGCTGTGAGGCTGCAGGTCCACTGAGCCCGTTGTAAGCCCTGGTACATTTCTGCGTTGTGGCTGCCTTGCCCTAAAGGCCTGTGGGCCAGAGCCCGGGCCTCGCTCTCCCGGGCCCCTGTGAGCAGCTCCCGTCTCAGGGATGCTCTGCCAAACCTAGCTGTCTCGCTTTCCTCCCACACTGCCTGCGGCCTTGGCAACACCTCCCTCTCGAGGGTGTCCATACGATGGGGGCAGGGACAGGGAACTTGCAGTGAGAGTCATCTCCCAAACCTGCTTTTATGCCAGGCTTGGCCTTCTAATCCCCTACAAAAACACTGCTTTCTTTCACTTTGCATTTTATCTCCAACTGCTTGCCCCAAGGGTAGTGAGTAGACACTGCCTGGGTGAAAAAATAGTAGATTAGACTCATGGATAAGTATTTTATTTTTTTAAATTTGAAAATATTAATTAAGGGGGTACAAGTGTTTTTGTTACATGGATACCTTGTATAATGCTTAAGTCAGGACTTTTGGTGTGCTAGTCACCAGAATAGTGTTCATTATACCCAACAGGTAAGTTTTTATCCCACACCCACCCTCCTACCCTCCCCATTCTTGGTTTCTCATGTCCTTTATATTGTTTTGTGCTGGTGTGTGCTCACCTATTAGCTCCCACTTAATAGTGAGAACATATGGTGTTTGTTTTTCTATTCCTGAGATACCTCACTTAGGATAATGGTCTCCAGTTCCCTCCACGTTGCTGAAAATGACCCTATTTCATTCCTTTGTATGGCTGAGTAGTACTCCATGTTAATCCACTCATAAACTTAAGGGCACTTAGGTTGATTGCACATCTTTGCAATTGTGAATTACGCTGTGATAACATTTGTGTGCAGGTGTTTTTTTGATAAAAATGACTTCATTTCCTTTCGTAGATACCCAGAAGTGGGATTGCTGGATTGAGTGGTAGGTCTACATATATTTCTTTGAGGAATTTCCAAACTGTTTTCCATAGAGCTTGTACTAATTTGCAGTTCCACCAACAGTGTATGAGTGTTCCTTTTTCTCTGTATCCACACCAGCATCAATTGTTTTTTGACTTTTTAATGATGGCCATTCTGATAGGGTAAGATGGTATCTCATTGTAGTTTTAATTTTCATTTCCCTGATGATTAGTGATGTTGAGCATTTTTTCATATGTGTTTGGCCATTTGACCATCTTCTTTTGAAAAACTTCTGTTCATGTATTTTGCCCACTTTTTGATGGGGTTGTTTGATTATTTCTTGCCGATTAGTTTGAGTTCTTTGTAGATTCTGGATATCAGTCCTTTGCTGAATGTATATTTTACAAATATTTTTATCCCATTCTGTAGGTCTATTTGCTATGTTGATTATTTCCTTTGCTGTGCAGAAGCTATCTAATTAAGTCCCATTTATTTATTTTTGTTGTTGCTATATTTGCCTTTGGGGTCTTAGTCATAAATTCTTTGCCTAGGCTGATGTCTAAAAGAGTTTTTTCTACATTTTATGCTAGAATTTTTATGGTTTCAAGCCTTACATTTAAGTCTTTAATCCATATTGAATTAATTTTTGTATATGTCAAGAGAGAGAGGGATCCTTGGTCATTCTTCTGTGTGTGGCTATCCAATTTTCCCAGCACCATTTATTGAATAGGTCTTCCATTCCTCAGTGTATGTTGTTGTCTGCTTTGTCAAAGATCAGTTGGTTGTAGGTAGATGGTTTTATTTTTGGATTCTCTATTCTGTTCAATTGGTCTATGTCTCTACTTTTATGCTAGTACCATGCTGTTTTGGTTACTATAGTCTTGTACTATAATTTGAAGTCAGGCAATGTGATACCTCCATATTTATTCTTTTTACTTAAGATTGCTTTGGCTATTCAGGCTCTTTTTTGGTTCCAAATAAAGCTTAGGATTATTTTTTCTAAATCTGTGAAATATGATGCTGGTATTTTGATAGGAGTTGTGTTGCATCCGAAAATGACTTTGGGCAGTATGGACATTTTAACAATGTCAATTCTATCAATCCATGAGCAGGGGATGTTTTCCCATTTGTGTCATCTGCAATTTCTTTCGTTAGTGTTTTGTAGTTCTCCTTATAGAAATCTGTAACCTCCTTTGTTAAGTATATTCCTAGGTATTTTATTTTCTTTGTAGCTCTTGTGAATGGTATTGAGTCCTTGATTTGATTCTCAGCTTGACTGTTATTATTAATAGTGTATAGAAATGCCACTGATTTGTATACATTGATTTTGTAACCTGAGCCCCTCTGAATTTATCCATCAATTCCAGGAGGTTTTTGGTGGAGTCTTTAGGGTTTTCTAGATACAGGATCGTATCATCAGCAAAAAGTGATAGTTTGATCTCCTCTTTCCCAATTTGGATACCCTTTATATCTTTCTCTTGCCTGATTGCTCTGGCTAGGACTTCCAATACTATGTTGAATAGAAGTGGTGACAGGGGACATCCTTGTGTTGTTCCAGTTCTTAGGGGGAATGATTTTGACTTTTCCCCATTCGGTATGATGTTGGCCATGGGTTTGTCATATATAGCTTTTACAATTTTGATGTATGTTCCTTCTATGCCTAGTTTTTTGAGGGTTTTTTTTTTTATCATGAAAGTGCTGGATTTTGTTGAATGCTTTTTCTGCATCTATTGAGATGATCATGTGGTTCTTGTGTTTGTTTCTCTTTATGTGGTGAATCACATTTATTGATTTACATATGTTAAACCATCCTTGCATCAAGTGGGATGAAACCCACTTGATCATGGTGGATTATCTTTTTCATGTGCTGTTGAATTTGGTTTGCTGGTATTTTGTTGAGGATTTTTGTATCTGTGTTCATAAGGGATATTGGTCTGTATTTTCTTTTTTTTTTGATTGCATCTTTTACTGACTTTGGTATCAGAGTGATGTGATTCTGGCTTCGTAGAATTAGTTAGGGAGGGTCCCCTTCTTCATGTTATGGAATAGTTTTTGTACGATGGGTCCCAGCTCTTCTTTGTAGGCCTGGTAGAATTTAGCTGTGAATCCATCTGGTCTAGGGTTTGTTTTTTGTTGGGATATTTTTTATTACTGCTTCCATATTTTAAAGTCTTATTTGTCACTTACACATTCTCACTGCTTCAACTGTTCTGAAGTGCTTGCCGAATTCCCATTCTGTAGATTTCTGAAAAATTTCTCTCTGGCATACATTCTGAGAAAATGTGGTATTTTATTATTTTAGTCTAAGAGTTTGGCTCTTGTAATAGTAGATCCTACTGAAAAATACAGCCATAAAGTTTATATAACAGGATGGATTATTAAGACAAACAGACTAAGAGGAATGGACATCATTTCCTATCTTCATCCTAGGAAGCAGACCAGCACTGGCCTCTTTAGTTCATTATATTAATCTTAATTTCCTTTTTCCTAATATTTCCCTTCACTAGTGATTATTTGCCTATGCATTATATGGAAGGTCAAGGGGTTTGATTGAATGTGGGCCCCTCAGTGAGGGTAGGATAAGTTTACTTTCAGCAAGTGGACAGGCCAAGCTGTGGACCATTGTGTCTCTGAGGCTCCTGTGGGCATTACAGCCGATGTCTGAGGGGTGTGGGATGGCAGGAAGGACCGGGAGCAGGCTTGAGTGAAGTGGGACAAAGATAGTTTGCATTTCCCTCTGAGCCTGGAGGAGGATACTGGGGTTGCATAGACTAGTGCCCCACTGGTGGGGCATCAGTGTTTGGCCACATATCTGAAAAATCCAGGCTAGTTTGGGATTTCACAGTCTTCCCCAAAATTCCTAGGACACTGAATACACATGATGGATGTAGGTCACTAAATTCTTTCTTCCCTTATATCCCAAATTGGGTGAAGCAAGCAGAGACTCTCAATGTACTGCCCTTGTACCTTAGGGTGCTGTTGACTCTTTCTGTGCACCCTCTCCATCCCTCGCGTGGCTCTGATGCACCTGGAAGTTCACATTCCCCTCCCAGCCCAGGGTCTGACCTGATCCACCACCTTTTAAAAAATTTTTAAACACCAATCAGAAATTTATAGAAATACAACCAGTATCAAAAAACTCCAAACCATGTTAACCTCACCCGAGTCAGAGCTACAAGTGTGTCCATCACCCAGATGGTGCGCACTGCCCCCGTTAGGTGTCAATATACTCATCCCCTCCTCCCTGCTCCCGTCTGTCCAACACTCCAAGTAATGATTGATAGGTAAAGATTTGCTAGTACCATTTTATTATTATTTTCTGTTTGTTTTGTAGATCCTTTGTTTCTTTCTTCCTCTATTGCTTTCTTCTTTTGTGGTTTGATGGTTTTCTGTAGTGGTATGTTTTGAATTTTTTCTTTTTATCTTTTGCTAATCTATTATAGGCTTTTGCTTTGTGGTTACCCTGAGGTTTACATAAAACATGTTATACTTATAACTAGTACCAAACTGTTTTGATTAGCATTGCACTAAGTTTTAAAACTGGAAAATGTGTGCTCTCCAATTTTGTTGTTTTTCAAGACTGTTTTGGCTATTTGGGGTTTCTTGTAATTTAATATGAATTTGGGGATTAGCTTTTCCATTTCTGCAAATAAGGTCATTGATATTTTGATAGGGATTGCATCAAATCTGTAAATTATTTCAGGGAATATTCCTGTGTCCATTTTCTGTTGCTTATAACGGAATACCTGAAACTAATTTATAAAGAAAAGGAATTTATTATTAATTTATTTATTTATCTTACAGTTCTGGAGGCTGAGATGTTTAAGTTCAAAGGGCCACATCTGGGGAGCGCCTTTTTATGGGTACTCTCTATAGAGTCCTGAGGTGGTACAAGGTATCACATGGTGAGGAGGCTGAGCATGCTCTTTCAGGTCTCTCCTCCTCTTCTTGTAAACCATCAGTTCCCTTTCCATGATAACCCATCAGTCCATTAACTCACTCATAAATTAATTAATCCATTCATGAGGGCAGTGCCCTCATGACCCAATCACCTCTAAAAGGCCCCACCTCTCAATACTGCCACATTGGGGATTAAATTTCAG
>JAQIFY010001663.1:0-13987 GCA_028533085.1 Varecia variegata | reverse complement strand
GAAATCGCAGAGCATGTAAATAGGTGGAAAAACATACCGTGCTCGTGGATTGGAAGAATCAACATTGTTAAAATGTCTATACTTCCCAAGGTGATCTACAGATTCAATGCAATCCCTATTAAGTTAAATATTTTTATTATTGATTATAAATCACAATAAATGCACATGTACTTACATGTACATGTAAGTTTAATTATTGATTTAATTATTTTAATAGTTTAACTAAACTATGTTTAATTACATGTACTTGGAAGTTTAATTACAAATAAAATAAATACATATGTAGGTACATGTACATGTAACTACATGTACATTTATTTTGGTTTATAATAGTGTAATCAATATTAATATCATACATGTGCACATTAAATCTCATTTAATAATTGAAGATATATAGCCATTCCATAATTCATTACTATTTGGAAAGCACAAAAAATAAAATTATATTTCAAAATATGCACCACGTATAAATATTAAAGATTTATTTTTCTGCTACATATTAACTAATGAACATGCTACTTTTTTTCACAGATAAGTCCTTATATTTCCCAGTAGAGTTCTATAATATACTGTAGTATTTTTTTTTTAAGTTTTGGAAAGATTCTGTGTGGCCCGAATGAATGATTTAGGTTTGATCTATACGCAGGTCTCAATGTTTATAAGAAAATCTGATACAAACAAAAGATTTAGTTGTTTCAGTATAATTCAATGACCATATATATATATATCACTTCCAAAAATGCACCAACAGAATTTTTCAGGCACATCCAGTTTGGTTTCACTTAGTCAACTTTACTAATAAAGTAGACAAATCTCTCACTACATATCAAGTAGCAGAAGCTGTACTTTTCACCCTGTTATGTCTGCATTCCTACTGTGAAGAATGTTGAAAATGATGCTAATATTTATTCACATATTTTAATAAGAAAAAGTATGCTTCTTTGTGAAACACAGCTCCATGGAGAATAATAATTTTTCTATAACTGAATTTTTATTATTGAACATTAATTTAAAATGATCTAATCTTCAATTTTAATTACAAACAGTGATTAATAAAATTCCTTAAGTCAAAGATGACAAACAATTAACAACCAGAGGCTAAGGCTCATTGTCACTTGCTACTTGGAGATCTGCTAGAAGGTATATAATAAATCTGTGGATTTAGTGGAGTTGTAGAAAGGGTGTTGAACAGTTATTATTAGGAACAATCATAAAATTACCTTTTATAAATTTACAAATTTATAAAAACCAGTTATAGATTTATCTTTAACAAAAGTAATCTTTGTTACTTTTCATATATAAGAGGCAGATATCCATATTAAATTAGATTCTATAAACAGGTGATTAAATTAGAATGCTGATTGTTCTGAGGGAAAGGAATGGGGAGAGTTCAACCTTGGTGATTACAGGAAAAATGGGACTTGGGGGGGAAACATATTCCCTTCATCTATTGTTTCTTCTCCACTTATGTTATGGTTCACTTATTTCTTCTTCGGTGAGCATCTCAACATGGCAGGAGTCATGCTCCCAATAGCACTCAGTTTCAAACTGTCCTTGTTTTACTGCTAGAGAAGAACTCTCCGTGTTGTTTAAGTTTACATTTCTAAAAAACAGTAAAAGAGATGTCTACTAATGTTCACCCTTTGGCTTTTCAAACACACACACACACACACACACACATTATCATCATCATCGTCGTCGTCATCATACTTGCATAAAAACATATACTTACAAATTCATTTTCCTCTCATATTCAATTTAAAAAATGTAGCAGATAGTCTAATTCAATATTCCTATATGCATGTCCAGGAGGGGATACCTGGTTGTGATATTAGTATTTTGGTGTGATGTCCATTGTCATCAAACTTCCTCTGAGAATAAGGGAGGGAATGGAAAAATACTCTTTTGCAATTATGCCATATAATTCCTTTAAGGATATTTTGTTTCTCATTCCTGTGAGCTGAAAATAACTTCTCACCGCAAGACATGAAATAAATGATATGATTCCACCTCTTCCCCTGGAAACAAAGAATAACAGAGAAGAAAACATAAGAGGATAACTAACTTTTTTTTTAAACGTTTAATTAAAATAGGAAATGTAGTTATAAACTTTAGTTAAATGTAGTCTTATGTTTGAAATGAATAATATTATTCACACTTCCACGTTCTATCTGTCAATATTATGTGGCCTGAAGAACACATTTCTTTACTCTGCATCAGGCAGACTTCCTTCCTTCCAGTTGGTCTTGGCAAATGGGAGCACCTGAGAGAGTAAGAAGATAAAGGCTGGTTATTATTGTAACAGGATGCATGAGCAGGATGGATACTAGATTCTTGACCTCCCCAGAAATCTGTGGCAATGGATGATTTACCACAGGTGCCATATAAAATACATAGTTGGCAGTTTATTGAGGGGCTGCAAACATATACAAGCAGAGAAAGTTCTAGGTCTGTTGTGGAAGCTGACTTGGTTGCCTACAAGGGTGTTCCATGTTTTCTTATCCCATTCCCAAATCAAAGGCAGTTTATAGACTTGGGTCTCCTTGATAAGGAGACGGAGAATCCCTTTGAAGAAGGACTCCACGATGCAGCCACACTGAGTCTTTCTTCAGGCTTTCCACAGCAGATACTGCAGCCATTTACCAAAGTGCCTACTTAGTAAAAAAAGGAAAGTACTTTGAATTTCTGTGAAATTATAAAATAACACGTCAAAATTGATACAAGTCCTTGAGAACTAAAATAACATCACCAGTAGGTTTTCATGATTTGCGGAGTGTTGGTCTGAGCTTGTTTTCCAGTAGGTCCAGGGGGGCCATGACCCATTTTAAGGATATTTTTTCAGTTCCAATCACCTATATGCCTTAGATTTTTTAAAAAAAAAATCAGTATAGCATCTCTGAAGAAATTCTATTCTGAGAGACATACAGAGATTAGTGCCAAAATGAAGAATTTAAATATGCATCGATGATAATTTATCCCCCATGCTGCTTTAACTCACATTTTCCTGTGCAAGTCAGAGCAGTCATGGTGAATGGCTATGTATTATTATAAAATTAATTTGGAGTTGACAGCAGTTTTATCCATGGATCCATATGTGGTGCATTTCTTGAAGAAAATCACAACAGAACCAGGCACATAATATATATCTGTTGGCCTAGCAAATGGGTTATTTTTAATTCTTATCTTCAAACGTAATCTTAAACAGCAAACAGATGTGCATAGGTTATATGCACATATCATGCCATTTTTGTATAAAGGAATTGAGCATGCATGGACTTTGATATCCAAGGGGGCCCTGGAACAAATTCCACATAAATACCAAGGAATGACTGTGTATTCATGTGTTGAGGATAACTTATGATATTTAATTTTCTTGCACTCTGTTACCTTTCTTAAGTTGATATCTCACAAAATAACATCTTTGAACAATAAACTTGTTTATGACAATAATGTATAACCATAAGAAATTCACAGATATTAATGTATGTCCCACAATCAAGAAGTAACTGATAAAAAATAAATAACCTGGTAGGTGGGATGAACACTGTATGATGTCAGGGTGATTTCTTACAGGGTGTGATTTTTTCCCCTTAACAACTGGCCAATATGTGAGTGAAGTCTTCTCCATTACCTCTTCTGAGAATAAGGGAGGGGATAGCAAAATCTCTTTTGCAATTATGCCTTATAATTTCTTTAAGGACATTTTGTTTCTCATTTCTGTGAACTTGGGCTTAGTAGCTTTCAATGACTTGGTATCCGCGGAAGAAATGCTTGTGCCAGAGAACATAGCCATGGCTCAACTGATTTGTAAGTTAAGACTAAAGAAGATCATTTTGAATTCTTCAAGCAACATGTTCACTAAATTGGCTGGTTGATTGATTCCAAATATAGAGAAAAAATTGCATTGCTGTCTCATAGAGTAATAAGGATTGTGTCTGGAATTTGGGGGGTTCACATTAGCATTTCTTAATATTTCCTTGCCCAAAGATACTGGTCAATAGGAATCTGAAATTATGCCATTAAAGATAGGACCCCCTCACTATCCTGGAGGTAAGGTTTAGGTTAACTTAATTGAGATCTGTTATATTCAAGAGGCTTTCTGATTTTTTATCACTTCTCCTTTGGAAAAGTGAAGTAGAAATTGTCCTCCCCTTAAATTGTCTGGACCTAATGACACCTTTGATCAATAGAATAGGAAGGAAGTAAATCTGTATCATTTTCCAAGCCCAAACTTTAAGAGACTTGCAGTTTCCACTTCTTGTTTCTTGGAAAGTTCACTCTGGAGGAAGCCACCTGCAATGTAAGAAGTCTGGCTACCTTGAGAGTGCCATTGTGTTAACCGCCCAAACTGAGCCCAGCCTTCCAACCACCCCCATTGTTATGGATTCAATTGCATCTCCCCAAAGATATATTTAATTCCTAATCTCAACTATCTTAGATTGTGATCTTTTTTAAAAAAATAAGGTCATTGCAGATGTAATTTATTTAGTTGAGGTCATCCTGTTTAGGGTGAGTCCCTAATCCATATGACTAACTTCCTTCTAAGAATATGATATGATGTGAAGATGCAGGAGAAGACGACCATGTGGTAATGGAGGCAATAGACACTGGAGTAATATACCTACAAGCCAAGGAATGCTAACGTGGCCATCAAACACCAGGACTCAGAAGAGGCATTCAAAGGTTCCAGTGTTTTGAAAGGGAGCATGGCCCTGATGACACCTAGATTTCATATTTTTAGCTTCCAGAAATGTGAGACACTAAATTTCTGTTGTTTTTAGCCATAGAATTTGTGGAATTTTTTTTATGGTAGCCCTGGGAAAGCAACGCAACCACCAAGGCATCAGACGTGTAGGAAAACAACAACAGCTTGAGCCTTTCGGTCTAGCCTATTTATGAACTCAGTGCCACTGAGTCCAGACCACAAAGAGAAGGTTTTGTGGCTGGTCTGGAGTACTGCATCTCTCTTGTTGATTTATTCGACCTTACACACGTTTTGCAGAAACACTTCTCTTAAACTCTCTTAACTAGCCATTCTGATGGTGCTGAGAGCTTCCCTTCTATTTTGACCCACACGCCATAAATTCTGAAATATCAACTGAGACAAAAATGGACCAAATGGAATAAATCCACAATAGTAAGAAAAGCTAGAGAGGGAAAGTTTTAGCAAAGCTCTGTTAGAAAGGTTATTTCAGAGGGCATATAGCCCTGCTGACTGCTAGATTACAGGCAGGAAATGGAGGGAAAAAGGGGAAGAATTTGCAAACAGTTCTCAACTGTACAAAACCACAGCTAGTTTCATGGCCTATAATGAAAATCACAGACAGTATAACCCACTTACATATATAATATTTAGGATTCAAAGACATAACTATAATATAGATAAGAAATAAAAATAATTTATTATGAAATAATATTTTCATATGTAAGTATTCAATGTATTATAAGATGAATATGGCCCCACAAATTTCTACAATATCTTTTAATTTATGGTACTGCTATTCTTATAAACCACTATTCCAAGCAAAATAACAGAAGCCTTCATGAGAGAAAGTGAAAAATCATCCTGGAAGAATTAATGGCACATTGTGGAGATTGGTGGAGCTTGAGAATATGTTTCCGCCTCTAACGTTAATGAAAGACAGTCTGCTTTAAGGGAGATTCCGACAGTGATTACAACCATTTTCAATAATGTAGAAAACCGCAAAACAGCCAGTAAAAATTTTTTATGGGTAACTAACACAGTGGGGTTATGATAGAAGATTATCAGACCCCTACATGGGAGAAAAAACAGTTTTTAACAAAATGCCCATGATGAAAGTAAGAATTGACAAAATTACTTCAAATAATGAGAGATATCCAAACAACAAACAACAGCCAAAGCTTTAATGAATATATTAGAGAGATTCAGGAATATACAACCACCATAAAACAGGAGAAGAACATGATAGTAAAGAAACTACTAGAGCACCATAAAACATAGAGTAAAAAAAAAGATTGCAAAAAATCAATAGACATTCTGGAAGATTAAAAAATATAAAAAATGATCACATATAGCAGAGCAAAATATAAAACAAACACATGAGAGTAAAAGAACACAGGTCAGTCCTACAGAAAACATGAAATCATCAACATGGCCCAGTATTGAAGTACAACATCAGTCTTCCTTTTGCAATAACACTTGCATTACCCTCTCTTCACAATTTTGAGAAACAAATAGAATCTATAAAATATGACCTGTGTCAAGAAACATCTATAACATTTACAACCCCAAAAATAAATATAAAGTTTTAAAAGATTATAAATATGAGGTGGGTAGACAAAACAACAACATGAAAGGAAATGCATAAAATAAATTGTCATAATTAATTGAACAAATTTTTATTGGCACCAGAGTTCTCATAACCCCTGTTTGATTATGAAATACTATCAGTCAAATCTTCTATATGTTAAAACTCTTCTCTGAATCTTCTTGTTAACATCTTGCTTGGCATTAAAATTTACTATTCCTTGAGATTAATTAAAGACACACTTTTTTTGTCTAAAGAGGAGATATGTCCTCCTTTTACTTTCTTACTACTTTATCGAGACCATCCCTTTATGTTCCTTAATATCCTTAAGTTTTGAAGCTCATTTCATGAAATGACTACTCAGATCACTCCTTTTGGCAGTCATCTACAGTTCTTTATGTCATTCACATCATACCTTAATAGAGAAAATGTCCTAGCTATTTGTCTCTCTTTCCAATAATCATATCATAATTCTTGATGATCTCAGTATCCATGTGGATGACTCAGTCTACTTGCTACTGGCTTCTCGGTTATTTTAACACTTCAGGGGTATTATTCTCTGAACACTAACTCTACCACACATGCCTATGATCATATTCTAGATGTCATAGTTTTGATAGTTGTAAATAGAAATGTCTTCATAATTTGTCAGGTCTAGTGAAAAATGAAAATTCAGTACTGCTTGCTCTAATATTGGGAAGAATTTCAAGGTGGTGACAATAGAGCACTGGATTCACAGGACACTTCTAAGCGTGAGGCTACGTGTGGCTGTGCTGGACTCATGCTCCTAAACCCAGTACTGGCTTTTACATAAACTCAATGTCAAGTTTCCCCTTCTTTAACACCTACCCCACTTTTTTCTCCCCTGCTTACTTTCTCTATTTTCCTGGTTCCAAGAATGATCTGATCTCACAAGTGTCTGTAATCCTTTTACTACTGGTTTTTCACTCTATCTCACCTACCTCATGTCTGTACTTGTGTTCTTAACAAATGTTATTCCATATCCTTGTGTGCACATATATATATATTATACATATATTTTTCTAAATCCCCTGGTCTCTTTCTCCATCAGTCATATGCACATGAAAAAGACAAAACCCCTGGTAAATCTAATGCTGACTACTTTACATTTGCACCCAAGCATCTAGATGTGGCTGAAGAAAAATTGCAAAGCCATACTGACTGGCTTTAGTTTAAAATTAATGACCATTTTCCAGGGCTGGGCCCCGCAGGCCGAGCGGGGCTCCCTTCAGACGTGTCTTCCGACAGTTTTTGAGACAGTCAATTGCACTTGCTCTCTCATGATATTCTTTTTACCTTTGTGACAACTCAAATTATTTGAGAGGGGTGTGTGTGTGTTGCACAGTTTTGTCTTCCAGGCAAACTGAGCAACTTAAGAAAATTTTAATCTTATATTTCCCAGGTCATTATTTGCCATGGTCGTTTAAAATATTTTTCTATTCAACACTATTCAGGGACGGAACTTTCCAGTTTTTTTTACAAGAATTCTTCTGGCTATTTATTCATTGACAAAGCTGAAACTACAGTATAAGCAGTAATGTGACTTAACGGACAGACAATTCTCTCTCCAAAATACAGATGATTTTATCAAGAAAAGCTGATCCTCAGATATTAGACATGTAATCTGAGTGGATGTAATTTTAAATGTGGAACTTCTGTCACACAAAATGTCCTCTTTCAAAAACTTTGACAGTTACTATTATGGTTGAACTTTTATCACACATTTTCCTTATTTTTAAATAAATAAAAGCAAAGATAGCATGAAATTAGTTTCCACAGTATGAAATTATTTACAGCAGCAGTCGACCAAGTTCTCAGATAAAGGCATCGACATGTGTGTCTGACAGAATGGGGATTCGTGCAGCTTGGCTCGGTTGCTGCTAGAGGTCGACAGCTGGTTACTGTGCGCACCTAATTTACCGGAGCGGTGAATACCGCAAGTGAAGAGATCAATTCACCGAAGGTCTATGGTTCAATAGGTTTAGCACTTCACGTTGAAGATAAAAGGTGGAATAAATTAGGGAAAAGCCCTTTCCATATCGCCTTGAAAATAAAAGAACCCCCACAGTGCAAAAGGCACTAAATGAAGTGTCTTTGATATAATTATGTGGATGATAATAATCAACCCAGTCTTGATCTGCTTTATAAAACTCTTGTAATAGTATTAATCATATCCAATCATATAACAATCTCTGGACAAATGGCAAATCTATTTTTAATATTGGATTACCCCTCTTTAAAAGAAAATAAATAGCATTTCCTAGTACAGGACATTACAGAAAATTAAATTAATGACTTTTCAGAGCATGTAGAAAAGACAAAAAATAATTTGTGAAGGAAACAAAATTTTATATTAAGATTTAGGTTCAGGAATTTATGTTAAATTGGGACACTTAGCTAATAGTTTAGAATACAGGTCTGATAATCTAAGGATTATCTTTTTTCACTGTATAAGCAACGAGTGTGTGTGTGTGTGTGTGTGTGTGTGTGTATAAATAAAATGCAATCTAGCCTCCAATCTTAAAAGAATCATTCAAAATCTTACATATAACAGTATATATTTATCTGTTTTTCATCTACATCACCATTGGAAACTTAATCGGTGCCTAGGATCACTGGTTGAGTATCATCCACAATTAATGATACTCAGATACACCATTTTTCTTCATGCTTAATAGCACATGTCCTTTATTTATTGTTGAAAATAAAGTTTATTGAAGTAAGTTTTACATTTAATAAAATCCACTGCTTTTTAAGAACAGAGTTTAACAGGTTCTGACAAATGAATACAGTTGTTTGTCCACTACTGAAACACGAGATGTAGAATATGCCTTCCTGTCACCTCAAAAGCTTCCCTTGCGCCTCTTTGCACTCCATTCTCCTCCCCAAAACCCATCCCTTGACAATGGCCATACTGTTTATGGGTCCCCTAGATTGTCCTTAGATTCAATGCCATTTACACACAATCATGCAGTAGTCTTTTGTGTCCAGCTCTTTTGCATAGCATAATGCTTTTGAGATTAACTCCTGTTGCATGTATCAGATTTTTTTTTATTTTCCAGAAGAATTATATGATCACCTCTAAAGATGCAAACATATTTATAAATTCTGATATAATTTCAGCCATTTCTATTTTTCTCCTTTTAAAAAATCTTGTATATGCTTTTATGGTTATGCTTGGGGGTCAATGTAGGTTTGAGAAACAGGGAGTGTGCGTTTCTTAAGGATTAGTAATTGCTTGTTAGCTGTCTTCAAGAAAGTACATAAAACTTTGCTTTTATTTTCAACTGCTTATTTAGTTCAACCTAGAACTGACTGTATGGGCATCCTATATAATTTTCAAAATATCATACACATTTTTTCAGTTGGAGATCAACATAATAATTTTTTAAAATATTAAGGGCTTAATGACTTTTTCAAAATGTTTCAGAGACAGTCTCATTATAATCTACTCTCAAATTGTTCAGCTACTTTCCAGGTGAAGACATCCTTTATTATTTAATATTTTTTACATTTTTGTGTGCTTATTTTGAAACTTCAATTATTATATTAAATTTCAAAATTTCTAGGGTACAAACTTTGTTAATAAAAATCATTTTTTAAAAACAAGTAAAATAAAGCACTCATAGAAAAACTTGTTCTTAGCATAAATATAGTATTGCTTGATCTTTACTGGACATCCTAGAACTTCTATAACTAAGAGACCCAGAGAAGTCAAGATAGGAACAAATCAATACAACTGCTGAGAATTTTTTTTTAAGTGTCACAATAAATTTTTTTTTATGTTTACATGGGTCTGTTTGTGATTTTTGTTTGTTTTAATGCTAAGTATTCTTTGTTGCTAGATATAATCACTAACAAATATGCACATTCAATAATAAATATGAGGGTATACTCAGAATTGCAGTATTTTTGGTGCTTAGACACTGATCTTCCTTACCTTCATTTCCTGATAGCTCCCAGAAGCATTGTGTTGATGAATCAACCTATCCAACCTTCCTTCCTTCCTCTCTCCCTCCCTCCCTCCCTCTTTCTTTCTTTCTTTCTCCCTTCCCTTCCTTCCCTTCCCTTCTCTCTTCGCCCCTCCCTCAATTTTTTTCCTCTTTTATCTTTTTTGTTTGTGATATCCTTGCATGCCATCTTTGAAATCATAGTATCTTTGTTTTCATCTTGTCTTTTGGTCTCTCTGTGTATTTTATACTGGTTTCATTTTTACTACTTTTGTCAGTAAAACCTTTAGGCTTCATCCCCCTTCCATTATCCTCTCTTTTATTTTTAGATCACATCTACCATAATGTATTCATATATTACTTCTGCATTTATGACTTCCCAATATAAATCTCCAGTCCTGAACTTTTATTTAGTATTCTGATTTTAAACTTCATGCAGAATGTCTCCATTTAAATATTTTAGCTTCAAATTGAGCATGTATAAAATCAACTCTATGTTTACCATGAATCCCAATCTTCTCTGGGATTCCCAATTTCTTCTTTTGATACTCTCGTCTCTTAATTACAGAGTTTTAAAATAATGTAGCATTTTTTTTCTTTTCCCTTTATTCTGTATCACTAGGTCCGGTTGATTTTTTTCTCCAAGTTATTATTGTACTTACATCTATCTTCTTCTTAGTATAGTCACTGTATTCACCCAGCTCAGGGCAATGTCACCCAGGTTTGAACTATTGTAATAGACTCTTGTTCTTTTTCAACACTGCTTCAAACTATTCTGCACATTTTAGATACATTAATCTTCTAAAATATCACTTTACTTGTTCCATGCTCATGCCCACAAATTTTAAATGCTTATATTAAATGTTAAAGTTCAAACTAAGGCAATTTACTAGTAGAAGCTGGAAGTTGGCTGGCTGTAAATAACAAAGAACTCAACTTTATTAAATCAGGTTTAGTAGCTGAATAATGAGTAATGGTAGTAGATTTTGCTGTATGTGAACATGTAGGCAGGTGAAGAAAGTAAGTAATGAATATGTCAAAACCAACTGTTATTTTTTCCAAGGTCCTAAAGATCAGACCAAATGCAACTTTTAGCTTTGGCCCATGGGATCAGGTTTTTAAATAGGATAAGAGAAGTGAGGTCATCAAGTCAAGGATGATACTGAAGAAACAGAATATTGGGACTTAGTTAAATTATGTCAAGAAGCGATTGTTTCTGTATGTTTCAAAAGTGAATTTTACTGATTCAGACTTTCTCTTAAATGTGACAATTTACAGAAGCAACATGGAACCCCCTTCTAAAGTCTCCATTTACGGTCCTCTGTTTGGTCTTAATGGGAAGTCCATCAGATTAAATACCAAAGATTCAGAATATATATCTGTTTAATTAATGGAGCTCTATGAAGTGATTTTCTGTGGCAATGCCAACACTTAATTGAGAATTCAGTTTATTTCATAGGTCAAATTTCAAAGCCATTGGTGTTGAAATTATTCATATTGCTGAATGCTCATGTTTTACATTGGACCAGGTATAAAATTTATTTCCAAATTTTTTTCTACAAAAATGATTTTCATTTTCCTTCCAGTACTTAGAACATTGCCTTTTAAATATCAAAAACTTACTTAAAGATATCTGAATATTTAAATTAAGTAATTCTAAAATTAAAAGTGTTTTATGAACTGTCCTCATGTTATATCTAAAACAATGTCTATTTCAACAAAATTATCCACTCTAAGTTAATAATTCTTTCTATAGCCAAGCATTTCCTAACTCAGAATCCCTCCATGTATAATGCTTTTCTCTGTTTGCTATTGAGTTATAGGTTATTGTGTTTGAAGTTCATCTATCTAATAAAGCCTTAGCCTATGATGCTATTTCGATGGACTCTTCAGAAATGCAACAGAATATTTTATCTTTAATTCTCATGTAGGTTTTACAACTACAACTATTTTTTTATTGTTGTATTTTTTGGAGTTTTTTTTCTTATCCTAAAAGCCTAGTTGCAGATTTTTCAAAACAGAAATACCATATATTTCTTCGTGCCTTGGATAATATTCATTGTAATCTGCAGAGAGTCGCTAAGAAAAAGGTTGGTATATTCATGGTTGATAGAGTAATCCAAGTTCCAGTATGTTATAGATCAATGCCTGTTTTAGTGAAAGGTTATTCATATCTAGAAATAAGGAAAATATGAGCCCCACATAATGCAGTAAGATGACCATAGGGTACAATGGCAATTGCATTAGAATACAAGTCAAGATACTTAATTGCAAACTTTAGTTCTACCCATAAACTATGATAATTCACTACTTTCTCATGATTATCTTAGCCAAAAACTCAAAGATTATTTAATTATATAGTATTTTATTATTCTGTGATTGGATTATCCTACAGTTCTTTTATCTCTCAAGCTTCTCGGTTTTTAAAATTATCTATCTAATACTTAAGTTGTAAAATGTCACGCTTTTCTCATCAATTGAATTAAACTTTTTATTCATATTTAAATGAAGAATATTTCTCAATCATCTCAATTTATATATACTTGTTATATGTGTGCTGTACACGTTCATTTTCTCACTCATTATAATTGCTTAATATATCAGTATTTACTATGTTCTAATATTATTACTCATTTTATTATCTCATTAACCTTAGATAATTATCTTGCTCATTTGAATGTTTGATAATGCTTTGATTGAGAAAGTGATGATTAGGAAATTAATAAATAAAATATGAGTTCTCCCAGTATTTCTTTAAATCAACATCCATAGGGAGGTTGAAGTAAAAATAAATGTTATTAGTTTTAATATGAACGAAGTTCATTTCAAAAGCTTTGAGCTGCAGCTCCTACCTTAAAAAAACTTATACATTGTTCCAAACAGAAAGATAGAGCTATATCTTCAAATAAATTACACCTTAAATGCAAGCTAAAAGAAAACAAGCAATCAGTGTAGCGAAGGATAGCTGTAATTTACTCCACATGGTCTTATGCAGATGAGGTATTATGTACTGACAGTCAAAGGTCTCCTATTTTCCAAAGCTCAAGTAAAGAATCATTACCTGTTCATTACTCTCTCAGAATTTATACAAGCACAAACATTTTTAATAAAAGCAAAAACCGGTAAATGTCCAGTTACATTCTCTACCTAAGAAATCACATTTTCCCAAGTTGAACATTTTTTAAGCTTTTCTCTTTCCCACATTTCTGTGTCATTATAACACTCTTGTGTTACTGCTCTTTTTTTCAGTTAATGACTGCTCCCAATTTAGCATTACCCATGAATTTAATTATTGTGTAATTTAGCTTTACATATTATTAATTAAGATGGTAAATAAAGAAGCAGCTGTGGCAGAACAATTATAAAAAATGCTTAAACTTAGCATCCTAATTCATTAAGAACTTATAAAGGAGAGTGTAGAAAACTAAAATATAACAATTTTCTATATCAGATTTTATATTTAGTTTAAATGCATATGTAGTATTCATATAAATATGACTAATAAAAGCAATAATACAAGAAAGTAAAAATACTGCTTTTAAAACTACATATTCAACTTTCAAAGAATTACTTTTCCTAATTAAGGAAAAAAATCTGACCTAAAATCAGACTTCAAAAACAATAAAAACTAATCAAAAAGGAAAAAAAAAAGGATATAACCATAGGGTTAGAAAATTTTAAAAAATCAAACAAGGATAGATGATGTCTTACACGATTTTTTTTTTT
>JAQIFY010001662.1:0-13987 GCA_028533085.1 Varecia variegata | reverse complement strand
GTACATGTGGTGCTTATTTTTCCATTCTTGGGATACTTCACTTAGTAGAATGGGTTCAAATTCTTTCCAGGAAAATACAAGAGGTGCTATATCACCATTGTTGCTTATAGCTGAGTAGTACTCCATAGTATACATATACCACATTTTATTAATCCACTCATGTATTGATGGACACTTGGGTTGTTTCCACATCTTTGCAATTGTGAATTGTGCTGCTATAAACATTCGAGTGTAGGTATCTTTGTCATAGAATGTCTTTTGTTCTTTTGGGTAGATGCCCAATAATGGGATTGCTGGATCAAATGGTAGGTCTACTTGTATCTGTTTAAGGTATCTCCATATTGCTTTCCACAGAGGTTGCACTAGTTTGCAGTCCCACCAGCAGTGTGTGAGTGTTCCTGGCTCTCCGCATCCACACCAACATTTATTGTTTTGGGACTTTTTCATAAAGGCCATTGTCACTGGAGTTAAGTGATATCTCATTGTGGTTTTGATTTGCATTTAGCAAACTTTTAAATGCTGATTGATTGATAACTCAGCCCTCTTCTTGATTTAGCCTCATATTCACATTCAATCCATCTAGAATTCCTATACATTCTACCTCGAAAGTATTTCACAAAACTATTCCGTTTTCTCCATTGTAACTGCCACAACCCTCATCCAAGTCACCATCAGTTCTCATGTGGAGTGATCCCAATGAATTTCCTGACTCCTTCTCACCCCCCCCATCCACTCTCCACATAGCATTTGACATAATTTGATAAGATACTCCAATCACGCCACTTACGTGTTTAAAACCTTTCAAAGGTTTCCCATTGGTCTGCTTACTATCTTTATTTCTAGCTGGCAGGCTGGTGTTTAGTAAGCATTGACTTATTCAATGAAATAATAATTTAGTACATAGGAATAAATGAGTGAATACATTTTGACATTGGAGATGTCTTCTAAAAGATTAATTGGATGAATTATGGCTTCAGAGTAAAAAATCCATCCCAACATAGAAAATAGCTGTGACAGAGATTCAGAGTCAAGGAGGAGTTAGATGTTTAAGGCAGGCAAGTAACCACCCTGTCTAGACACAAAGAAAGTTGGAGCATCGTTTAAGATGAGCCTGTTGGTAGGCAGCAGGTTAGAGACTAAACAAGAAAAGATTTTACACCTTTCATGAGGCAATGTAGCCTTTTCCTTAAATGTCTCTCTCTCTGTCACACACATACATACACACATAAACATGCAATATTTAATGTATATCGTACTTGGTATTTGTATGGTTTGATCTGTAGATGTGTGTGCATGTGTGTATATGTATTTCGTGTGTGTGTTAGTCATCTGCTACAAAATTCCGTGAAGCTTAGTTATCAAGGAAACAAGCATTTATTATCTCACAGTTTCTGTGCATCAGGTAATGGTTTAGCTGAATTTTCTGCTTCTGGGTCTCATATAAGGCTACAGTCAAGGTGCTTGCCGAAGTTGCAATCAACTGGGGGTGGGTGATCAGTTAAGGCTTGACTGAAGGTGAATGTGCTTCCAAGCTCACTCACATGCTTGTTGACAGGATTCAGTTCCTCACTTGCTGTTGGTCTAGGGACATCCTTAAGGACTCTCCATAAGGATGCTCACAGCATGGCCACTGGCTCCATCAGGGCACGCTAGCAAAAAGAGTAGAGTTCAAGAGCAAGCAAGCAAGACGGAAATCACAGTCTTTTATCCTCCAGTCCTGAAGTACCATCCCATCACCTTTGTCATATTCTGCTTGTTAGAAACAGGTTACTAGGTTTGGGCAAAACTCACAAGGGAAGGATTACACAAGGGTGTGAATACTGCCCATAAAGGCCTTAGTGGTCCCTTCATCTTGACTAAACTTTGGACAGGACTAAAGACTCCTGTCTTAGCCTGATTGGGATGCTAAAACTAAATACCTTAGACTGGGTAATTTACAAATTTCTGTTGTTTTCAAATTACTCAAACCTTGGACTTCCCAGTTCTGGTGGCTGGGAAGTTCAAGACTGAGGTACTGGCAGATTTGATGTCTGGTGGGGTCCAGCTTCCTGATTCATAGATAGCACCTTCTCTCTACGTCCTCATGCAGTGGAAATGTGAACAAACTCCCTCAGGCCTCTTTTATAAGGGCACGAACCCTATTCATGAGGGCGCTGCCCTCATGACTTAATTACCTCCCAAAAGACTCCACCTCTTACTGCACTGGAGATTAGGTTTCAATGTGGATTTTGGGGGAATACAAACATTCAGACCCTAGCAACTCCTGACTTCTCCTTTCTTAGGGCATTTTCTTTAGAAAATTATAACTGTAATTGTCTCTCTGCCCATTTGAGATGTAAATATTGTCCCAGCCTCTTGTCAGTTTTACAATCCAGGAAGGTCTTTCTCAAAAATCTGGGAGCCACGCCTTTGAGACGTAACCATCAAAGGAGATAGGGTACCTGTCTGTCACTTTCTGTGGGAGGGTTGGAACTTAACTCCTATCAATTAGCAAACACAGATGGCTTCATTGGACTGACCACTCACCCTCTGATGTCCTCCAATACTTTGCCCTAGATCACCCCAGTGCGTAAAATCTCTCCCTCTTCTTGTTTCAGCAGTGTTGAGTTCATTTTCCCCTACTGAAATAGTCTTGACTCTCTTGCAATAGTCTTACATAAGGTCTTCCTTGCTGTTTTTAACTAGTGTCCGATGTAATTTTTCTTTTGCAATACCAAGAGATGGGATTCCTGGAGGCCACCTTACTATCTGCCTACCATGGGTGTGTGTGTGTGTGTGTGTGTGTGTGTGTCTAAGATAACACAGTAAGTCTGCATGTAGATTATCCAAAATGTCAGTCCTTTTTAACTGATACCTATTGGTATATAGCTATATACTACAGAAACTTATTTAGTATTTTAAAGATGTTAATACTGTGTTTATATCTTTCACAGGATTAATGCTGATCAAATGACCTACAGAATCATCCAGAAAAAAACTCTGTTTGGCCCACGCAGGGCAGCATCTCTCAGCAATATCCTCTCCAAAAGGAAAATAAAACAAATTTCCCACTGGTAACCAGTAATCTGTGCCCCATTAGACCTAGAATCATTCCTGGCCTGGATCATTAATACTCACCAAAGGAAAACAAACACAAATTAGGAGGGGGGAGGAAACATCCATTGCCTTCATTGAGTACTTCAGTGCAGACAGACTTGACATTAACATCTTAATAGCTCTGATAGAATCACTTAGGAGCCTGGCTTCAAGTAAATAGAGAAAATGTTAATGAGGAGAAAATGTGGGTGATTAATAAATGTGATTGAAATGAAATGACCTTTACTTATTCACTGGGTAATTAAAGTAATCAAGGGATATCCAGCTGTGATGAGAAATGTCATAGAATAGACCAAAATGTAATTAGCTATCATCTTTGTGGGGAAAGAAAAATCATTAGATATGTTTTTACAGAGGAAACGGTACTTTTAAAAACTGCTTTTTGAGTAAATCTAGGGTTTTTCATGACTGCCTGGCAAATGTTCCTACTTCAGGGCAACCGCGGCAGTCTAAATACACCACACTGAAAAATACAACCCCTGTGGAATAAAAAAGTAGCGTGCAAAGATTTATCTTATGTGCCCCCAGATACCCTTTGAATTCCAATCAGAAATCCCCTGCAGCGTGCAGTATCAATCAGAAAGCAGCGGCTCAGAGGCACCAGATCACTTTAAGTCTTCCTGATGTTACTCTTGGGGAAGGAGAGGATGACAAATACGGTGTCCCCCAAAAGCCCTTGTCCTCTTTCTTTTGGCAGCAAAACAAGCAACGCTGTCCAAAAAGCTGGGAAAGAAATCAATCCACATGCAAGGGTCAGTGACAAAAGTTTCCTGTATTAAACTGACTATGGGCATTTGGACACCACTGCCTTGATTCCAGCTGATTAATAAATGCAATGCAACCCACTGTCATCACCAGACTTCTTTTTTCCCCACTCCTTTCATGAAAAAGCCCCAACTGCCAAACCTCAGAACACCATTCCCCATTTTAGCTGAGGGAACTTCAATAGCCTATTTGAGGCAGAATCCCTTTGGCCAAATCCAAGGACCACTCTCTGACTTCATAAGCTTAGCCATTTACTGAGACTCTCCGTGCCTCAGTTCTCTAATTCCACTATTAATATGCCTGGGTGGGTCTATTTTCAGAACATTTCAGGATAATTGTTACGTAAAAACTCCAAACATATCAGAATAATTGCTAACATTTTAGAGAGGTCACTACTTGGCTGGCCCTAAATACCTAGGAAGAGTAAATTTAACCTCTCTGAATTTCGGTTTTCCCATCTATGTAATGGGGATAGTATTACAATAAGAAGAATACATGCTAATGGGGTTGTTACAGGAATTGCACAGGTTGGTTAATAAATGCAAACTATTTATGCGCACCAGGTACTGAGCTCGATATCAATGTCAACTGTTCTTCTGACGCTTGCTCTGCACTAACCTCTGGATCATTAAAACTAGGCTGAAAGAACCAAAGCCACACCATGATGTTATTGCTGCTACCACAGCTATCAGAAAAGGTACCTTTGAGCTTCCTAACAGTCGTGTCAAAACAAAACTTAGAACAAAGCTCTCTTTGATTTATAATAAAAGGAAAACTGTCCTTCAGAGTCCCTTGGGACTAAATCTAGAGGAATTCCTTACAAGGAACTTTCTGTATGGGATGTTAAATTGTGTAATGGGCAGAGACTTCAATGGGTTTGTAAAAGCAAAACTGCTAAAACAAATACTCCTCTGTGTCCTATTCATGTGATAATTGGCCTCATCCCACAGCTATGTCAGCTCCGTGTGTTTCTTCAGCTCTCTGCAAAGCCAGGCAAAAAGCTAGGAGAGCCGCGTGGCTCAGGGACGAGGATGGTGGTCTACAAATGTGCAGAAACGTCCAGGAAACCAGCCACGTCACGGAACAAAGAGAAGCAGCATCGAAATCGAGCTGCCAGCTCGGCGCCCTGCCTTCCCGGGGAGAGCGAGGTAGCTTCATGCATCCAGTGAAGGTCATGAACAGAATGTAATTAAAAAGTCTAAAACTCACATGGTTCAGTGACAAGTTTTGTAGTGTTTGTAAGGTGAATTCAACAAGTTTCCACTGAGTGTCGGGGTGCATAACGTGCGGGGAGTTTTAAGGAGGAAAGATCAATTTTTGCCCTGAAGTAACATAGAGCTCAGAGAGGGAAAACAGGTACAAGAACACGATGGCAAACTCCTGGGGGGAAGCAAGGCTGTGGCTTGAAACAGCTAAGTTCAAGCAGGATTCGGGCTCTGTGGTTGGGCAAGCTTGGGCTTTAACTTTGGCTTTTGCCTATTATCAAATTAAATAACCATGGTAATTTTAATGTAAAACTAAAACTTAAAAAAAAAAACTATTTCAAGTCATCAAGCATTAAAAAGAAAGTCCCTGGGTCGATTTTCCATGTTCAATTCGTGGCTCCTGGTTTCCAGCAAGAGCGGCGAGGCGAGGCTGCGCCGTCCCTGGTGGAAGGTGCCCACAGGGATGACACTCCTGCCCAGCCGCCCTGTCTTGGGCGGGAGACTCATGTCTCGTCCTCAGTTTTGTCTTCTGTGACAGCAGCCCCGTTCGGCTCTTCCTTTTTCAGGGCCCTTAACCGCTCAAGATCCTTAAAAATACTAGATTTGCTCTTCTCTCACTTGGAAATTTTACCTGAACTCACTTTCGGAAGGTGAAAGAGTCGGGAGGATTTGTTTATTCCAACCAAAATCAAGATGTATTATCCTACAGTCATTTCCTGGCTCTTGAAAAAACACAAACAAACAAACAAACAAACGAACAAACCACATTTAATGCTACATTCACAGGCCATCGTGTTTCCTAAGGTGAGTTCAGTCTGCCTCTGACATTTCCGCTGTTTTCAGGGTGCCCGTGCATGACCTGAGGACACCGGCGCTTGGCAGTCACGTGTTTGTCCTCCCTTAGACTGATAAAGTTGAGGACACACGACACATGGCAGTCTATAGGCCTCAGCTTTCATCGTGAGCCTTTGGCAGCAAATGGACTTTACCATGACTCATTCTTTAGCTTGCTGTTTGCATTGTTTAGGGAATTTCCTGCTATTACTTTGAACTCAAATTGATTTTCCTATTTTGAAGAAAATGCCCTGGCTGGCAAGGAGAAATAAGAACTAAAAGCCAAATCATAAGTTTTCAACAAGATTTTAGGTTTTTTGTTTTTGGTGGTATTTCCTTGGGGGGCGGGGGTGTTTACTCACTGCCCTTAACACCAGAGGTGTTGAAATGAAAAACTTGAAGCCTTTGTTTAGAGAGTTGATAATTTTGAAAATGCTCACATATAGAGCCGTGAAACTCAAAACCAAGATGGTTCTAAGTTAGGCAAGCTCATCACTTTTACCAAAAACACATCAGTGTACTTGACAACACGGGAGTCTCACGACTGTATTTCCTCCATCATTTTCAAATAAGAGGGACTATTTTAGCCTCAGAGCTATGCATCCACATGTCATTTGTTCCAGAATCTTCTTTATCATGTTTAAACGTAGAAAGGACAGTGAGGCCAGGGGAAATGCTGCACAGAGCATGGTCAGGCTGGGAAGTTAGAGAGCGGGTTGTTTTCCTAGAACCCCTAGTCCATTTTCAGGAAAGAAATTATCGTTCGATTTTTACTCATTTCATTTTGACTTCTCTGTCCCGTCTTTATATTTGGACTTTTCCACTTTTATCTGCCTGCCTGCATTTTATTTGTCCCTTCACCTGAGACATTAGATGTTCTCTCTTCCTCATCTTCTGCAATTTGGTAGCTACTTTTCTTATATTTTTATTCCTCTGCATTTGTGTAGTCCTTCCTCCTCCTGCTTCGTTCTTTTAAGTCCTCTCTTCCTGTCTACCTTTGATGTGTTGACTTAAATGCATCACAGCTATTTAGATACTTGTGTGACAGGTACAGAGTGAGCCTGAGAGACCAGACACAGAATTGGGATTCCACGAGGAGCGGACTAAATACCGAGGAATAGCCCTGTCGTAGCGAACGCAGAGACAGGCTGGGACTATTGTAACGAAGAGAGATGGAGCAGCTGCATGCAAAGATAGAGAGTTAGGACAAATTAGGCACAAGCTGGGAAGGAAAGAATATCACCCTTGCCAGTCCCTACAATGCTCTGATTGTATGCATCCAGTATTCCAGCAAAAAATTGCAATATATTCAAATTGAATTGCAGCCTCTAATTTTAAGCCCTAAGAATTCTCCTTCCATGGCGTGAATTTCCATGCCATCAATGGTGAATGCTGAACATCATGCCAGGTTTTCGTGTAAATTCTTGTGCAAATCAAAGACCCGTCCCTACACAGGTAGGTCACCAGCTGAACTGCATTGAGTTGAAAGGCTACTCAAAAGCTTCAGTTTAAAAGTGTGATGGTTAATTTTATGTATGAAATTGACTATGCCATGGGGTGCCTGTGTATTTGGTCACACATTGTTCTGGGTGTTTCTAGGAGGGTGTTTTTGGATGAGATTAACATTGAAATTGGTGGGCTAAGCAGATTGCCATACATACAGCAGGTGGGCCTCGCCCAATCAGTGGGAGGCCTAGTGGAGCACAAAGGCCTAGTGGAGCACCTGAGGAGGAGCTGACTCTTCCTGCCTGACACTTTCAAGTTGGAACATTGGCCTTTTTCCTGCCTTTGGACTCGTACTGAAACGTTGGCTCGTCCTGGGTCTGTAGCCTGCTGGTTTTCAGACAGGAACTACATCCTCGCCTCTCCTGCCTCTGAGGCTTCCAGACTCAGACTGGAACTAAACCATTGGCTCTCTCTAGCCTGCAGCTTGCTGCCTCACCCTGCAGATTTGGGACTTACAAGCCTTTATAATTGCATGAGCCAGTTCCTTACACTAAATCTCTTTCTATGTACGCATGCATACTATCATTGTTCCTGTTCCTCTGGGCACCCATGACTAATACAAACATTTTACCATGGTACAAACCCTTACAGTCATTTATTGCAGCATTATATTTTTGCACAAAAGACAAATAAGGCCCAGAAAGACCAAGGAATCTGGTAAAAGCTAAACGATAAATTGGTGTTATTGTCAGCTCTGTTCTTTCTCAGAGCTCAGGAGGGTCCTGGGGCAGTCGAGATTATTTATGACAATGCACAGATTTGAATCCACGTCAAATCTGATGTCATGGAAACTGTAAAAAGTGAAACATGTAGAAGAGGCAATGATTCTTCCAATATTAGGAAGTTCACTCCCCTCCAGCAAAAATTTTCTGGACAATTTCTGCAATTATCCTAATTATTAATTTAACTCCTCTAAAATTGTAATGTTCCCAACTGCCAAGGGGGAAAAAAAAAACCCTATCTCTGGTTTCCTTTGTCGGTTTAGTGACACTGGAATTGTAGCACTGCAAGACTCACAGGGGAATGTTAGCCTGACCCACCGGAAGCACTGCAGGGGTGTTGCAGGCAGAGCAACACCCTCCCCCCAGAAACCGTGCCACTCCCTGATGCTCTGAATGTGTGACCGACCTTACGTGGCAAAAGGGACTCTGAAGGTGTGGTCCAGTTAAGGATCTTGAGACGGAGGGATGATTCTGGCTTAGCTGGGTGGCCCCAAGTGTCCTCACAGGGGTCCTTGCAGAGGGAGGTAGGAGGGCCAGGTGAGAAAAGGAGATATGAAGATGGAAGCAGAGGTCAGACAGTCAGAGGGGAGTGGGGAGAGAAATTTGATGATGCTATGCTTGTGGCTTTGAAGGTGGAGGGCAGGGCCACTATGCGAGGAATGCAGGTGGCCTCTAAAGTCTGGAAAGGGCCAGAACACAGACTCCCCCTACAGCCTCCAGAAGGAAGGCAGCCGCTCAACCCTGGTGTGGCTCTGTTTGTGCTCTGACCTCTGCAGCTCCAGGATAACATATCCGTGTTGTTTTAAGCCACAAAGTTTATGATAATCTGTTGCAGCAGCAGTAGGAATCTAACACAGTGGGGCTTGTAAACACAGATCTCTGGGCCCAGCCACCTTCAAGGATTCTAATTCACACGTCCTTCCATCAAATTTCACAGATGGCGTCAATTACCAGACGTACAACAAAGGCTGCGTGCAAGGAGCTTACAGCCCAAAGGGAAAGTGAGTGTTTTCAACAGGAAGCACATCTCTTTCCTGATTAAGAAGCTTGACCGCCACTCACAAATAGTGTGTACTGGGAGATTGATAGTGATCTGCATCTCTTTGGTAAATGCTGACATTCCATTCATTTTGCTTTAGAAGGCCGGCCTGCCTAAAGAGCTATGTTGTCAGTAGATCCTTACATTTTCTGGCACTCCTTCACATTTCTTGGCACAGTTGCCCCTGAGAACCTGGATGTTATTTTGTCTTCACATACACCCAAATCTAAAAGGTGTGGGATTGTGATGATAATCACTTTTGCGGTGCTGGCTGGCTGACCACGTTCTGGAACACCCTCCTGTCACTCTGAAAGCTCACTAGGTTTGGAGTTGATGAGCACATGTTCAAAAAGCCAGTGGTCCCTTCTGTGGTACAGCTGAATCTCTAAGTACAACCACGTGCTTAGACCTATAGGGTGCCCCATGCTGGGACCTGGAGTTGGAATCCCTTATCCACCAGTGACCCCCAAAGATCAAGACAGCCAGACTCTTCCTACATCTCTCCCAAAGCTCTGCCCACCCCTCTATTGTTCCACGTGTATGAACTGAGGAATGCAAGTCCGTGACCACTGTGTTGATTAATTTTTGTTCCTGATTTCCACCCTCTCAGCAGTCCCATCCTTTGTCCTATGACTTTGTCTCTCTCTCCCCCTCACGGATGAGCACATTTCCCTGCTGTGTTGATCTTGGGCTTGGCAACTGTATTAGTTTCCTACGGCTGCTGTCATAAATTACCATGACTTGGCGATTTGAAACAACACCAATTTATTATCTTACAGTCCTGGAGGTCAGAAGTCCAAAAATGGTTCTTTGGGGGCTAAAATCAAGATGTTGGCAGGAGTGTGTTCCTTCTGGGGCCTCTAGAAGGGAGGAATTGCCTTTCCGATTTCAGTGGCTGCTCTTAGCCCTTGTTTCTTGCCCCCACCCCCAGCACTGGCATGACTCTGACCTCTGCTCCCATCACCACATCTCCTTCTCACCCTGATCCTCCTGCCCGCTTAGGTAATCAATTCAGAAAATCTCCCATCTCCAGATCCTAATTTAAGCATGTCTGCAAAGTCCCTTTTGCTCTGTAAGGTAACGTATTAACAGGTGCTGGGGATTGGGACAGGTATATCTTTGTGAAACAATTATTCTACCCATACAGCAACGCTTCTTGCTTTGCTCATAAGAACAAAGGCAGAGCTGATGGTTTGGTGGCTCCAAGTCTGGGTCTAAGAAGGCAACACATGTGTCCACTCATCTCTTTAATCATCCTGACATTATGATGAGAAGCACATATCCTGGATAGCTTGCTGTTCAAGGAAGATGGGAGGCACATAAGGTAAACCTGAATCCAACCTACAGCTCCAGCCAGGTCAAGCCCAGCTGGCCACACCCAGTTAACCTTGACTCAATCAACCCTCAGATGCCCGACTGAGAAGATAAAATGGTCTGTCAGCTTATGAAAATAAATCCTGGGGCATTTTGTTACGCAGAAACTTTGTGGTAATGACTAGCTGATACAACTGCATTCAGTGCAAAGCTGGACTAGAAAGTGTGGGGCTGTCTGAGGCTTCCAGGACATAAACATCCATTGCCCTGACATGGGGAAGAACTAAAATTATGCTTGCACTTCTGCTTCAAAGTCCCTTTAATCTACCATAATACTAACTGCACTTCCTGCTATCTCTTGGACATTGGAAGATCCTGTTACATGTGAAGAAGTTTCAAGGAGTTTGAAAAAGTATATTCTCACCTGCACTTCTTCCAGGGACTTAGGTGTTTCCACAAACATGACTCCAAAGAAAATTTGAATTCAACTGCATTACATAGACTTTACCCATTTTGTTGGAGACATGAAATGGTCAATAATACAGGTCTTCTTAAAATGACAGTGACGTGTCTGTCCAATTTTCTGCTTCAACTGGTGTTATATAATAATAATAACTGATCAAAATTTCCAGTACACCCACTGCCAACGCATTTTCCTCTGCCATCTGTATCTTAAGGAAGTTAATTGATGATGGTGGTTTGGATTCGACATCACTGGACATTGTGGGAATGAGGAAAATACCTGTTTTACAAACCTGCCTGCATTGGGGGTATATGGCTAGAAAAGGAAGTTGCAGACTTAAGATTAAGATAACACTCATTCTTGGCATTCAGAGACAATTCATGTTTCAAATATTCCATCCAGCATTTCAGATCACTTGACAGCCAATGTGATCTGATTTGGTGACTGCAATAAGGGCATGGTGCTTTGATGGATTTTTGCAGATTTTAACCATTTATTCTTCAACCCAGGAGGCAAACAACTTAGCTGATTTTTTAAAAAATCCTCTGTAAAATGCTTTAAGATGTTTTCCATGCAGAGACAATTAAGCTAGAAAGAGACTAACTCTAAAATATGCACATTTTTCTGAAAGTTGGATATAATTTTTACTTGCAAAAGAACACTCCAAACATAAATGGAAAATATTCAATATAAAGATCTCAGCTTCTTTAGAATTGTGATTTTAATTGCTAAGATGAATGCTGTGGCTGATTTAGCAGCAGAATCATAATTGACCATAAATTTTCTCTTGTTTTTATCACCATTCCTGCAAAACTGAGTGCAGTTTTAGAGCTGAAGTGAAGCTTCCCCATAAGATGTTGTTATAGATTGAATCATGTCCCCCCAAAAGATGTTGAAGTCCTAATCCCCAGCACCTGTGAATGTGACTTTATTTGGAAATAGGGTCTTCACAAAAGGTCAAATTAAGATGGGTCATTAAGGTGGGCCCTAACCCAATATGACTGGTGTCCTCATAAAAAGGGGAAATTTCAACAAAGACACAGACATGAGAGAAGGAAAACAATGTGAAGACATAAGGAGGATGTGTCCTTCACACCAAGGCACAGCCACGGATATCAGAACCTAGGACAGCGGCATGGAGCAGATTCATCCAGCTCTCGAAAGGTACCGACCCTGCCAGCAATACCTTGATCTTGGACTTCTAGCCTCCAGAGATATGAGACAATAAATTTCTGTTGTGTAAGCCACACAGTCTGTGGTACTTTTTTACAGCAGACTTGAGAAACTAATATAGTTGTCAGACTTGCTCTAGCTCTTTTGATGTATTACAGATTAGAAGCTATTGATTCCAGTATTCAGATGAAAATGGTTCTAAAAATTACAAAATATGCATTACTCTTTTCCTCTGTGTATGTGTGTTGCTAAACAAATAGCTCTTGCTTGTGCTGCAGGCTGAAGTTTTGACCCCTTCCAACGTGAGAAGTAAATATAGTCATGCATCCGCTAATGACAGAAATATGTTCTGAGATATGGGTCATTAGGCGATTTCATCGTTGTGTGACCGTCACAGAATGTACTTATATGAACCTCGATGGTGTAGTCCACTACGTTATAGAGCTCAGTTATAATATCATGGGACCACCATCTTTCACGTGGGCCATTGTTGACCAAAACATTGTTAGGCAGTGCATAACTATAGTCTCCTTGCTTTTTTAAATTAAAATTCCTCATGAAATATTTGAGCTCCTAATAGTCCAGGATTCAAAGTCTTGAAAAATAATTAGTATTAGAAAAAAAAAGACAGCATTTGATGCAGGTTTATATCTTTCCCTGGCTCTTAAAATATTTAAATCTTTGTCAAATATTCAAGACAATCTAAACTAAACAAATGTTTACTTTCAGTGTTACTGGAATATTGGTTTAGAGAGCTACAATGTACTCAGATTTTCTGTGACGGTGTATATAATTTCAAGTCACTGGGCTAACCCTCTTAATGCGCCAACATTTTTTACCCCCGATATCTGCATTTATTTGACAATTTCAGGATGCCTGTCTCACTTACTTTTAGTTGTGTTTTCCCTTCCTGCCTTATCAAATCCTGCCCTCAGGAATGCCTCTGTAATGCTTCACACCACACTGTGAATAAATTTAAGTCAATGTCAATGTGTTAACTCTACTAGGAGCAGCCTGCACCTGTTATTATAAATAAAGTTTTATTGTAACACTGCCAACTTACATACTATCTATGGCTGTGTTCCAGCCACCTTGGCCATGCTGATAGTTACAGAAGAGTCTATGTGGCCTGCAAAGCTGAGAATATTTACTTTTTGCTCTTTTACAAAAAAGTTTGCCAATTCCCATTTTAAGGCATGTCTCTCTCCCCTCAAAAAATAAAAAACAAGCAAAATAATCCCCACATAATGTTTACATTATATTTGAAATCTACAGGACATAGGAGAGTAAATAGCAAGGTTGTGTGAGATGTCAATATGCACAGATTTCACATCAAATAAGCCACAAACCCACTTCAAATTCGAATCCGACACAAGTAAACATGAAAGGGGTTGGCAGGCCACGTTGCAGCAGCTACACTGTGTATGTGCGTGTATACATTCCGTAGCTGTGTATTTCCATATAAACACCTGTGTGTCTAGCTTGGGTCTCATTCATTTCTGTTCCTATAATCTGATTTGTTTCTGGACATGCAAAATATGGGTTTATTCCCAAGCCTTGAAGTTGAAGAGATATGGTTTAGTAAATACTACCTAAAGCTTCATTTTCAAAGTTAGTGCTGACTGATTTGGCTGTGTGCTGTGCATCAGCTTCCTGAGTCATACCCCCAGACTGCTATTGTTTGCTAAGGAACAATCTGGACTCTGATGCAGCTGAATTCAAACCTCCAAGTTGAAGTGTTATAAACAGAGATGGATTTGTTCCATAGTCTTCAATTAATCTCTCTCTTTCCCAACTCCAACAGCTGTTCCTGCCTTTGGAATGATGGAAATGCAATGCCTGTTACATAACCAAAACAATGTCTATTATT